>KZ872203.1:3324-33335 GCA_003456935.1 Machilis hrabei
CGCGTTATCGTGGAGCAGAACCACACTCTCCGTGAGCAGCCCCGGTCTTTTGCTCTTGATGGACCTGCGTAGGCTTCGGAGTGTCTCACAGTACACATCGGAGGTAATGGTTCTTCTGTGCTCGAGGAATTCAATAAGTAGCGGACCTTGGACGTCGAAAAAGACGGTGAGCAACACCTTGCCTGCTGACGCCACGGCTTTGAACTTTTTAGGGGGAGGTGATGACGCAAGCTTCCACTGCATGCTGTCCCGCTTCAACTCGGACGAGGAACTGAAGGACGCTCTGAAGGACAGGGTCTCGTCACGGCGACAGGAATTCTGGAACAAGGAATCCTTCGGCTCNTTAATCAATGGGATCGTTGTGCTCAGGCCAATGGTGAATACTTTGAATAAAGACTTCATTTATACCCACAGTGTCGTTTCGTACCTTTTCATTTGAACAACCGAATATAATATTACAGTGCAGTAGATGCAGGTTGGTTCTCAGATAATTCGAGGCGACTGTTATGATTATCACCCTGTATACACGTGTGTCATTATTGCTATGTATGTAGTGGTAGACTTTAACGTATTTTTAATGGAAAGAGTAATATTTTAAGGAAATCCGCATTGTTTTTTTGCGATATGAACATTTTTTAATTAGCTCGAACAAATCACAGTTTTTTTTTTTTAATTTTAATGCCCAAGTCTAAACATGCCAAAATAAACATGATTCTGGTTTTTACTGAATGGGATATTCTCAAGAAATTAGATTTCAGCAGTCATGCAATCACAATAGGCTGTGGCCTACATGTAGCTGATTAGTCATCAGATATTTGTAGACTATTGTGTAGAGAATACTGGAGGCCTGCTTTCAGTTTCTGTGTAAGTCAAATGCAATTAAAGTATAACAAAGCAGTTCAAATGGAAACAACAATGAAATTGTTATTTGTGTTGGAGGAGAGGGTGATTACAGTAGAGCGTAGTATAAGTCTGAAATTCAGGTTTGTTTCTGTGCAATTTAAACCTGGACAAGGGTACAGTCAGAGGAGATTTCTTGGAATTTAGTTTAGTTCTTGTCTTATTGTTGTAATTTTGTATGAATAATTTTTCAACAGAAGACACATATAGCAAATTATTTTCAACAATATTTATTGTAGCAAACATATACAAATCACCATATCAACACATGAGATTCAACAGCTCATAGATCTGAACCAATAATCTCACAGTGCAGAAAGGGTTACCCTTAAAATAATAAATTGGTATTTCTTTGTGTTTGGATTGGTTACTTCACTTCAGTATTGTGTGATTGGCATAGGGATTGAACCCAGAGCTTTTGCATCAGAGTAAGTGGTTGCTCTACTGGACAGATTTTAATCATCCCTGCTGAAAATGCAGCATTGTAGATCACTCATAGGGACCTTTTAACATTCAATTTAATTTTCTTGAGAACAAGTCAAAGGTCCAGTCAATAAATATCAGAGGTGTTTGTATTTTGGGAATAGACAAGTAACCTAATTTGAATTTTGAATAAAATTAGGTTCCTACATGTTGTAGTATTGTGCCTCCTTATCAGTATCAAAGTGGAAAATACAAAGTGTCTTTTCTTCCCTTTGAGCTATATTACTTGTAAATATTAATTTTGTACTTTTTTCTCTGCTACTACAAAATGTAGTTATTCCTCACTCTCTGATTGCAATACACTCAGTTGTTATAATGTAAAAATAATATGAATGCTATTACCTTATGCCTTTGCGTTATAATTGTGTGATACTGATTTCAAACGTTATATTCTATGCAGTGTGTATGTAGCTCTAAAGTTAGACTCCACACAATGTTTATGTTGCTTATGTAAGTGTCAAAGCAGCACTTAAAGGGAAGTCACATTATTACTTTACGTAATTATGGATGAAACACATAATTAAAGTTACCACTAATTTGTTGTGAAACAACAAATATATAGGAATATCATGAGAGTATTTATTTAATTTATGTGCACTCTGATTTTTAACTAAAGTCTTTAAGATGTTTAATTATACGCCTTGTTTATTTTGGATTTGTTAGTGTTGTAGGAAACAATGGCTCTTGCTGTGGACGTGGCATCAACGTGGCAGTGGTGGAACCTATTAGGGCACGAGTGGTTTTGATGCGGCAGTTTGATACCTATGAAGAAGACAGCACAGAATTGGAATCCTTTCTAGATAAAAGGCCTCTGCTCAAGGACATTGTCATCATTTTCACTTTTGATGAAGCTTCTAAGGGCTTAAGTGGATTTGTAAAACGAGTTCTTTACAGCCTAGGTATTTGTATATTCAGTTTTAGTTTGTGTTCAACTACATCCAGATATTAAATCTTTTTTGTTCTATCAGGAAGTGGCAAAGTGCAGAATGTGCATTTCCGATCCCAGTGGTATATGATATCTCAAAAAGGAATTCATGGATTTACACCATTTGAGAAACTTAATTTTGCACAGAATAGCCGTTGGGCCGAAGTCATAGATGAAAGATTGTGTATTCCAAAACACAGTAGGTTTGCAATATATGCTTAAATTTGTGTATGTTATTCGAAAATGTATGTAGAATCTCTATTACTAACACAGCCTTTGTACAGTTTCAGGGCAAATGGTATCTCCAGATCCACCACCTCGTACAAATAAGGACAGGAGGGCGTTTTGTAGCAGTCATGGTGTCGATTTTTATGATGAATTTTGTAATGGTAAATAATAATATTGATAATATGAATGTGAAATTTCTGTGGCACAGTTGATTTTCTTCAATATCAGTCTTGCTGTATTTCAGCTGACGTCCGTGACGAACAGATAGTTCCAGCATTGTTAACTAACCGCAGCTTGGTTGGTAACCCCACTTTCTCTTCTGCGGTAGTTGTTTTAGCTGATGCGTCGCCTCTGCTAACTTTGGAGACACTCATCCGACAACCGGGTATTAGCCCAGCATTTATCACAGTACTTCATCCTGCACAAAATGAAGATATACCTCCGTTAGCTCATCTCTTTGGATTTTGCAGTGCAACGTTCAACCATTCCTCTATGACTCTAGACGGTTTGCATATTAATATGAATTGTGTTTAATTTCTCAAAGTAACTATGTGGTGCTGCCACATAATTCTGTAACTGTACATTGTGAACTGAGATGTTTTGCTTTTTATGCGATATTATGTGTGTTCACTGCATAGTCTTTACTCATAATCAAGCCCTGCTCATAAACAGAAGATGAGTAATTTTTTTTTTTTCCTCGTGTTTATCAGGTCTATGACTATTGAGTCGTTCACCTGGTACAAGAGAGAACTATATGTTCACAATTTTTCTATACATTTCATTGTCCCATTTTTGATGATTATGATATGATTGGATGAAACACATGAGGACAACCACACTGCCTGACTCCCCAACAGGAAGTCCGATGAGTACTTTGTGTGTATTGAAGACACTTTTTCCTTAAAAACACACATCTTTGTTATACACATAAATATGTTAACTTATGGTCAGAACTATAATCTATAAAAGCAAATCCAGTTAAGAGTGCCACCAAGAAAAACATAATATGAGGAGAAGACATGTAAGGGAAACTAGTGCAAACCAAATAGGGGTGCAAATTAAAATTGAAGTTCCCTTACAGGTCAGATACGTCTAGGTGTATGGATCATTTGAATTATACTTTCATACAAGTTTGAAACCATACTTAAAACATTATAGTACGTTCCTTTTATTTTGACGTAAAAACATAACATCTAAACAACATATAATATACAATAGTTATTAAACATATTTACCTTCCATGTGTGTGTGGAAAGAACAACGGTCACAATAAAGTTCCTAGCCAATTATTACAAGTTAATCTACCGGTTCCACAACGATCAATCTCCCATCATCAAAGTTCATACACTTTTTATAGGTTTACAAAATTAGCTAATCGAGATACTCTCCTTAGTCAACGCCTACTTGACAAAATGCATTCTGCTAAGCATGCAGTTGCAGGTCGGTGAGTAACGATTTGCTTACAAACATACACTTCAATGTCAAACGCTTAACGCTGCACAATACATTCTTTATAACACAATACTTTGAACACAGTTTCAAATGAAGCTTAACCTTCAAACTACATGCAATAAAGTATTGCAATAAAATAAAATAAAATACTGTTAAATAAGTTCAAGAATACAATTTCCTCACAGACATTTATTTAGCTTTCTCCCCCCTAAGTGTAGCTAGCATATATGAAAATGTTATGTGGCACTACCTAGTATAAAGCTCAAAACAAATTGATGGACTGTGAGATGTAATAGGCTGCTTTAGCTGTCAACAGCACTTACCACAAAGATTATGAGTTTGATTCCCATGAGAGCTGGGTGTTTTACTGTCATTGTTTCTCATCTGCCCAATTCACCAAACCATCATTAGTTGGTGTACAATCAGAATAAGAAAACTTTATTACCCATACAAATATTACAAGGAACACAAAAAGGGTACATAGTCAAGACCTAAAACAGAAGAAAATTCAAATCATACATCGGGAGCGACCAACACATATATTTAATTATTGTCAATTTCATATAATTATTAAGCTGGCATGATTCTACCTGTTGGTAAACTCAGGAAGTAGTACGTAATAAATCCCCTGGTGAAATTGCCATCTGTCTCTATGTTGTTTGGTTAACATATGCCGTACTGACCATTGTCTCACTACAAGTCAGATTCCTTGTGCACTAGGAGAAACTAAGAACAACTAAGCAAGAATGTTTAAAGAATTATATGGAAGTGTTAATGTTTTGTTACAAATACTTTTGAATAGGTCACGTTGAACTGTTACCATTCATTTTCCCTGATTAGTACAATTTAAATATGAATCATTTGTAGTGCATAAAGTCATTACAGAAAAATAATATTTAATACTCATTTGCGTTTGGTGAACACAAGCAATTATTGATAGCTGATAACTATATTACATAAGAATCTAATTTTTAACTAAAATACTATTATTACTGTCAATTTATGTTTCAGAAAAAATAGAGCAGGCATTTACTTTGGTGAAAACACGTTTTCCCAAGAAGAAATATCTGGTAATAATTGAAGAGGGTGTACTTTTGGCTCCGGACTTCCTCTTTTATTTGGCTCAGCTCCTGTCACTGCTGGAGAGAGACCGAAGTCTTGTTGGCATATCAGCTTGGAACCCTAATGGTAAGAAGAGATTTATAACATATTAAATCTAACTACCATATTTATTTATATATAAAGCATGCTATATATAAAGCATGCTACCTTCGAAACTGGAATGTGTACTGTGAGATATCATGAACCACTTACAACAATAATATTTTCTCTTGACGGATATGCTATGTTATATTGTCCATGGTTATTCATGGTGTTCTCTCACATGTCCTTAATATGCTTCATTAAATTTTCTTTCGCCATTATCACTTTCATATATTGACACCGAAACAACACTGCATTCAGTTGTCGTCAGACATGAGTTTTGGGAACCCACAGGCTAATAAGAGTTAGGCCCTAGTAATATTTCAGCTGAGTGGCTAAAGATTATACATGCAAACAATATACATTTCTTTTTTTTCATATCAGGATTTTGATTGCCACATGTATGTATTTTTGGGGTGGTAGAATCAATTTACTGTTGTAGAATCAACCAAACTTGAGATATATTTAACATATTTGTAATAATGAATTTTAGCTGTTTAAAAATTTGATAGATTAAGTGAATTTGCCACTCTAATAGTATGACAAGTTTAATTAGGATAGGATATTGACAATTTGCAATGCTATCTCTTAAAAAATTTTTAGCTCTGTGTTTCCCCTTATTAAGTAAATGGCATTTTCTGTAAAGAGAAGAATTGTTGTATTACCTAACATATAATACATTGCACCTTTCTCACAGGATTGGAGGATTTTTCCCAAAATGTTCATCGTGCTTATCGAATAGAAGACTTTCCGAGTAAGGCCTTTCTGGTACCTATGTGGTTCTTCAACCAGAGAATAAGTGTCAGTTCTGGCTTACCCAGGTGTGTGTACTTACGTGTTGTTGTTTTTATTTGTTCTAAATAAAGCTAGAACAAAAGGGTGTAATAAATCTAGTATTATCTTGATATGTTTTCAAGTGGTTAGAATGGAACGCAACTTTTTTTTAGCTATGGGAAAACAAATCATGTGGAAAATTCTCTTAGACTAACATCACATATTTAATCCTATAAAAAATCATCTACAACTTGTGAAATTTGTGTATAGGCAGTGTTACTGAAAACTAATTAGAATGTATTGAAAACACTAATTTCAGTCAATTTACCTAGTTAGTCAATACATAGCTTAAAAAATTCATTTTTTTATGTTTTTGTGCGTGTATTTATTAATGAGTTGAAAGGGAAAAAATTAGATGTACTCGAATATAAACTTCATATAGGCTATACCTGAATCATTAAAATTTTCAAAAAATAATTTTCAAGACTTTTATGTAATTTAATTTTGTGTTCCAGTCTTACTGGTGTTCTTTGGTCTTCCTTTAGCTTTTTTGTCTTCTTTTTCTCTGTGTGCGTGTGATCTTTGCTGTGCCAGTTTTAGTTCTCCATTGCTTCAGTTTATTTTGTAACAAAAAAAAAATGCTATTCTGCTCTATAGGCAATTAAAAAAACACAATCTGGGGGAAAACTGCAGCTTCTAATCGAGTAAATATGGTAGCTCCTTTGGGTGTTTATACAACAAGCATAAAAATTCTGCCAACTTTAGAAACTCTTCTTTTGAGACAGTATCAAGTACCTCCTGCATTTTTGTTAAATCTCTCGGGGTGTTATTGAGTGTTTTTTGGGGAATGGAAAAGCGACAGGATGAAATATCTGTATTACGGGAACAGTGGGGAACCACAACCATAAATTCGCAAACAGTCAAGGCTGTTTTCGCAGACACATTGTTGTAGTAAATCAACTACTTTCTGCTTCATCATTTCTCAAGACAGCTTAGCACTTATACAGTGAGCAAAATTTCTATAGTTCCATGTACGTATTTGTAAATATTTTGAAAATGTGTATGAAAATAGTATTATAAATCAGCAAGTTTAACACATTAGGTGTGCAGTTAATGTAAACAAAACATTTGATATTCCGTTGATTACAGCTTCTTGACAAAAATGTAAATAAACAGAAATGTGTACATTTAGCTCCAAAATTCGTATAAATACATTTATCTTACTTCAGTCTGTGAAGTGATATTTTCATTCAATACTTTATAGTTATCGTTTATCATCTAGAAAAGTGATTACTTTAACATTACATAGTGATTACATTTGTATAACAATGCCTCGTGGTGTGTTATTAACGCAAGAAGAAAGAATCAAAATTAAGGCAAACAAAGATGTTGGCCTTTCAAATCGTGAAATTGCAAGAAAATCAGGCAGATCTCATTCTGTGGTTAATAATTTTGTCAATTTGGGCAATTAGTATGGTAAGAATCACTTCAAAGAAAGTAAAAGACAGAAATCTCTTATCTTACATTGTGCATCATCAAAAAATTTGACTGCAAATCAAATAAAGGCAGAATTACAGTTGCCAGTTACTTAACAACGAGTGCAACAAATTTGATCTAACTCTCAATGCCTAAAATGGTCGAAAAAAGACACAAAACCTGCATTATCTAAATCACATAAGAGTGGCATTTGTAAGGGAACATACGACTTCGGATGAAGAATGGAAAAATGTTATTTTTTCAGACGAAAAGAAGTTTAATTTGGATGGTCCTGGTGGTTTTAAGTATTACTGGCAATAAACTTGTCTTTTTTATGGTAAGTAATTGATGGACTATAAGTGGAACTATGGAAATTTTGCGCAGTGTATACAGTAATTGCCTGNTGAATTTGAGTTGCATAAAAAGAATAAACTATGACAACAACAGCAGCAGTAAAAACACATGCTCTAGTATTCAGTTAACTTGTCTAGCCTTCACCAGACATAGTATAGTGGATTTGTAGTTTCCCATTGTGAGGAATGTTCCTCGATTGTACCAGGTTTGTGTCCAATTTTGAGCTTAGATAGGAAATCAAGGGCACATGGAATCACTTATTTAAACATTGTAGGTCTTGTTGTACATTTCCATACTTAACATAGCAGCGATAATAATTAATGAAGTATAAAATGGCAGGCAACACAGCATTTGTTTGTAAATCATTCTTAACACAACCTACCATTAGCACAATATACTGTTATCAGTAATGTTTTACATGACATTCTCATAATTGTGTGAAGCATCTTGTATGTATACATTCTGTCCAAATATAGTATGAGTGTTGAGTACAGTTGCCATTGTCTTTGTCTTGAGNGATGAGTGGTAACTATTACAGGAATGAGAACAGAGTTTGTAGCTAAGTTGTTACATTGTCTACCATGCTTAAAACAGTCTTTCAAACCATGTGTAATCTCTTTCACCAAAAAGCTTCAGGTTGAACTCTTGAAAGGTTTCTAACCATGACGTTCTCCTAGAACTGATTTATTGGTTGATGTGATGTGCGATGTAGTGAAATTTGTTGTGGAGTTGTAGCAAAATTTTAAATAAAAAAACAATACATTTGGCCATGTAAATGGTTTAAGATGCAGCTATTTTGATATGTAGTTATTTTCATACATGCTTTTTTATTTTAGTGTTGGCTGGTGGTCAGCTGTTAAACAAAAGCATAAACATGTGATAGTTCCAGAAGTTTCTCGTGTTTTGCCTCCTGGACGAAATATGAAAGTAAATCTGTGAGTATTTGATCTTTTATTCTTGAATATAGGTGAAGGTATAAGGACAAATGGTCACATGTGATATGGATACCAATTTCAATACATACTTGTACATAATATTGACATTTTAAAATAAAATCGGTGTTAAGTTGATCTCCTGTGGATCATCTTAGCAAATAAATTTTTTTTTAAGAAATTGTAATGACCTCGTTTCCTAGGTTGAATTTTTTTGCTAATTATTTTGGATTTATTTAAATTTATAAGCCTATAGCAAAAGAATTACTCCCTTCTACAAAAAGTTTAGGAATTTACTGGTCAAGCCTGTTATAAGAGAGTCACAACAGCTTACTCTCAAGGATGAAGACCTCAGTTTGGCAACCCCAAGGACACAAACCCATCTACCTCTTCTTCTCTCCTCTGCTGGTACTACATTGCTTACAAATTCTAGAAGGCCCATAAACTAACACCAATTAATTCACCTCCAAAATAGGTATCACTTAACATTATCTCAATAACTCTAATTTACTGGAATATAGTTTTCTAATGATTCTGTATAAGCTTTTTAACAAATATATCTGTCACTACCCTACAAAATATTTTATATAGCAAAAACGGCATTGCACTAACCTAATATATAAATGTATGTTGTACATTCAGTCCATTGAGTGTATTTGAAAGCTCCGGCCATAAGACTATTAACGGATTACCCTACACCACAATTGAAGAGTACAAAACAACAGGACAATGGCTTGAAAAGTGTAGTCAGTTTCACTGAATTAAGTGTAAGCATCAACCACCCCTTTGTTCGAATACCCAGGTTGGTGTTACAAGACCAATCTTCTTTCAGATGTAAATTAACAATCTTTCATCAATGACCACACAACCCAGCACTGAGCCTGCAGTATCCATATTAGTAACTAGACATAATTGGCAGCAAACATGGCACTTTCTAACTCCCAGAGTCTGTGGCAGCTGTTTTCAACCAAAACCCATCAACCAACCAGTTGTGAAGAAATACCAGCTCTCCTTTATGTCTGATGGCAGCTGCAAGAACTATAACACAATTAGTCGCTTATCTCCTGTTCATTATGCAACTTTCATTATCAGCAGTGTCCTTCACAAAAGCAAAAACATGACAGCCACAGACTATACACTATAGCAGCGTGTTACAAAATACACAACAAATTATTAATGCTTAAGCCATATAAAATAAACATTAAAAAATAAGATTATCAACATTATCATAAATACAATTTTTTGTGTCACAATTTTACAATTAGGACTTATCCTATAACTGTTTCCTTTTACAATACAAAATTTTGTAGTGAGTTTTTACATTTCTAATGTATTGTGTTCAGTGTTCATTTTCAGGTTCTGCATTTCTAAGTGTGAAAGTGTTTGTGTTTACCATTTGCTTTCTACACTAAATGTTTTCCTTACTTTTTAATGTAGCAATGCTGCAGCATGGATTGACCATCCAATGGCCCTTATAGAGGAGAGATACTATCAGAAGTTGATGGGATTAATGCAACGCAGTGTTCCGCTTTACGTTATCTTGGAGGAGGTCAGTCAGTGCCAGCCAGGTTTATCACGGACTGTCAATTCTCTTCGTGATTTATACGAGGATTCTGAGTAAGTAATTTACAGAAAGTTTTTGGGTACAAGTTCAAAGTTACATGTTAGGGCTTTTACTTTAAATGTTATATTCAGATATTTCAAATCACATATCCTAATTTGTATTTAATTTAATTGTGAATCAATTAATCTACCTTCCTTGATTCATTATACTGAATATGTACTTGCCATCTGAATTAATGCACATATTATGAAAATATAAGCACTATAGCCTACATGTAGTTATGTTCACCGAGATAAACACATGTTTATATTTTATGGCATATTAAAAATATACTACATGACAGTGAGACAACAAAGCATTCTAAAAATCTAGTCCTTTTTTATTGGCTCAGTAATTTAAAAGTAAAGTGCTGCTTTGTCAGTTTTGAATGACACGTTGTTTCTTTACAACACAAAGATATTAACGTAGATGTAAGGAGATTACAGGCATGGCAATATAGCTTTTGAATTTTCAGAGTCTCTGGTGCCAACTAGACTGTTATTTCACTGCTTTGAAGGTGGTTTGGGATAACCCAACTGATCTTCTGAAGCTGTAATCAGCAATGCACCACATGGTCAAGGGTTAAAACCTCTCAAAACAATTGCCACATTGAGTTTTAACACTGACAGGGTAGCCGCTCAACTGGAAAACCGGGAATAGTGAGGAATTTCTCTTCTCCAGGAAAAGTCAGAGAAAATCAAAGAAAATAATATTAATTCTGGAAATTTTCCTTTTCTATATTCGTGCTTATTGTCGGACATTATCTTTATTAAATTCACAGGTTTTTGTTTCCCTCTCCTAACAAAAACTGGTAGTCGAGAGAATGTTAAAAAAGGTGGATTCTTCTTAGAGTGGGGGTAGGAGGAAGGTGTGATACTGAGAAGAACATGTGGGAAGGTGTATTATGACTGGTCACCAGTTCAACTAGCTGAGAAATCAAGAGAAGGACAAATGTATCTTGGGTGGAATTGAGAAAACAAAGGTGAAAGGTTCTGTGTGTATTGAGGTCAAGTCTTATCTTTGCAGGCGTCATAAATAATCCTTGCCCCAGGCAAAGTTTGAAAGGAAAGGTTAGTATTGAAAGCAAATTGGAAACAAATGGACAAACAAGGAATTTAAATCCAAGAGAGAAATAAATGAAGGGAAGAACAAAGAGTCACATTGTGCTCCTAAATCAAAGGTATTCCACTCTCCTCCACCTGCCTCTTCTGCATTTTTCCATTCCCCTTCTTGCCCCATTTCTTCACTCACTTTTTTTTTCTTGACCCTCCTTTTGTACATTACTCATTCACATTTTCTTCATTCTCCTCTTTGATTTTTGTCCTCCATCTATTCCTTCCATTTCTTTCTCCTTAATCTCTTTGATGTGTTTTGAATTTGAGTAGGTTCCACAAAGTTGCCAAATAATATTTTCATCAATCTCTAAAGTCACATAACTTCAGTAATGTAAAAGCTGTGAAAAAACACCTAATTCTTTAATTAGAAAATATTTGTAGTTTAATGAACAAGGCAACAGTGTTGATGTGTTCCCTTTCTCGTCTCTGCCCATACTTCTTTTTATTTTTTGAAGGTTTCAGTATTCTTTCATCCTTTCTCAATTCTCTTTTGACTTTTTTTTATGATAAGCAACTCACGAAAGGGTATATAACCTGTAATGCAAAAGCACTGTGAGTACCAAAACTAAACATAGAACTAAGAAGAAAGCAAGTTTTTATGAATCTTTGTTTTGAAGATTGTATGTATCAGGGAAAGCAGATGATGGCAGAGAGCTACAGAGTTTGGAAACTCATGGGAAAAAAAATAAAGTTGTAATAGGTCGTTCTGTGGGTAAAAAGTTTGACCGTGTAAGAATGATATGAGACACTTTGTCTAGTAGTATGAACATAGGTAGCAGCAGGAGGAGACAAAGATACAAGCTCAGTAGAGCAGTGACCATGAAAATAATGGTAAAACAGACAAAGGTCAGAGACTGCACGACGATGAGAGAGAAGGTGTAAAGAACCGGTGAGGGACAGGTCATTGATCAAACGAAAAGCTCGCCTTTGGACTGAGTGGAGGAGATTAAGATGGATTTTAGGGGCACTACCCCATATGTGTGAACAGTATTCCAAAATAGAGTGAACTTGGATCTTGTAAAGAGTTAAGAGTCGCTCAGCGGTGAAGTATTTCCTGCATCCGAAAACTAATCCTAACTTTCTGGAAGCAGCTTAATTGTAGCAGAAACATGGTCATGCCAAGAAAGATCAGAGGAGAGACTTTTTTAGTGAGCGGACAAAACGGGATTTTGCTGGAATTGAAGTTCACCATATTGTCTGAGCCCCACTGAGTTCTGAGTTTATACAAGAAGCTTGAGTGGAGCGTGCGAACAGAGATCGGATTGGGAAGGGTTACATTGGAATGAAAGATTTGATTGTAAAGTACTATAGTCAGCAAGCTGTGAATGGGACCGGTAGTAATGGATAGTAGGTTATTAATGTGTAGGAGAAATAGAATAGGAGACAGAACTGAACCTTGAGGAACACCAGTGTTTATTGGAAAGTTATCAGACAATGCACCATCAACTGGTACTTGGGTAGATCTGTAACTGAGAAAGCTTGATATCCACTGACATAATTGAGGTAGTAGGCCATAGGAGGAAACTTATTTAAGAGACCCTGATGCCAAACTCTATTAAAGGCTTTCGAGAGGTCTGAAGCTACGGCTGGAGAGTCTCCAAACCTTTCAAGTGATTGGCTTCACACATGCGAAACGTAAGAAAGGAGATCTCCAGTGGAACGACCATGCCGATTTGGGATAAACCCATGTCACACAGACCAATGTGTCAAGCTTTTACTATTACAAATATTCTGTTCTCAAGTGTTCAAATAGTTTTCTTTGTTTAAAATTAAGAGAACCGTATGTTTGTGGGTTGTAGAATTTTTTTTGGGGGGTGGAGGTTGGATTACAATTAAGTGTTTGGTGTTTTTATTCTACATTACCTTAGCAAAACTATCTATTCAGCATTTCAAGTGTATGTAGCTGCTCCCTTAAGCTTCAGTTGGTCCTTAAACAGCTCGTTTTGAAAATTGATAATTTCCTTCTCTCTAAATATGTCTTTTTTGGGGGGAGTCCAGGAATTTTCTGGAATATTGTAATTTTAGTCTAGAAAAGTTAGGGAATTTCAAAATCTTGAAAGAGTGGCCACTGACTGATTACCTTTGTCTCTCTGAGTGTTACCAGAATACTGCTTTATTTTTCCAAACACAGTATCCCTGTGCTTGCTAAAATCCTGTGAGTGTAGGTTTAGTTAATCAGTGGCTGATTAAGTTGTATTTAATAAGTATATATTTACTTGCATTGATCTTAAATCAGATCGATAATCATATAGGAGAGATCCTTTTTGGCCACCAATTAAAAATGTGGGGGTGCAGGAATTTCAGAGGATTGAATGGTCGGACACTTTATGGTTGAGTGTTCAGCTAAATACTCAATGCTCTTTGTTAATTTTCATGTTTTGTATCACCACTGTCAGTTGATGTTTTTTGTGGAAGATAAGCTAGTTGTAGATTACTCTTTATTACAGTGAGGTATTTGTCATTTACGTAAAAGAAGATCCAGCACTTCCCTTCAAAAAGATAATGTCTTTAGCATCTTGTTTAGGATTGGACCAAAACTGGAGTGGTAAACCTCGTGGATTATACCAAAATTTGATTAGGTAAGTGAAAATGTTTTTAAGATGTCTCTAATAAATCTAAAAAAAAGCTCCTTTTCAAATAAACTGGCCTGTAATTACAGGAGTTCTAAAAGGTTACTAAAAGTGTTTTAGTATAAACTTGATATATTGTTTTCAACTTTTTGTAAGGGATATGGAGTTGGGGGATGAAGGTGGGGAAAGCCAACCAAACACATTCAAAATTAATGTTAGAACTGACCTCCAACTCTGAATTTGTAAGCACAGCAGCCTTAACACATCATAACCCACATTCCTCCACTTTTGTGATGCATGTTTTGCATCATATTCTGATGCAGGAAATCACCAACCAAACCGTCACTGCATCTGTCATTCAAAAGAATTAAATAGTGACCATACTTTAAGCCTGAAAACTAGTCTCGCTTTTTAGTAGATGTTTGTTATAATGTAATAATTTAGAAACTGCATTTTGTAATTATTTTCACTAGTTTGAGAATTACTAGAGAGCCTAGCACATTTATTACCGACTTAAAATTTCCAAGACGTGGGATGTTTAGCATGTGATACAGGCTGGTGTATTGGTTATTTAAAAAATATACTATGTTTCATGTGCTGTGTGAGCAAAAACCTGGATAGTTAGGGTAATATTATATATACATTTTATTATAATTAAGGTCTGACCAGGAATAAATGAACCCTGATAGTGAAAGTGAGGAATTGCTGTTTCACCAATCAAGGGTCATGGTTTGTATCACATGTCTATTTATCATTACCTTTGTATCCGAGGTTTACCTCTGACTATGATACACTATTACCAGTCGGATAGCTGCTCAGTGGTTAGTGAGGACAAATAAATACATAAACATTGGATATGCTGGGTTAAGATTGGCAATGCTGAAGCCAGCCACATGCAGTGCGCATCAGGTAGTACAGATTAAGACATTAGTAGTTTAGAAAAATCTTCTCCACCCCTGTGTCACAAGTTATAGTTGCTGGGGGTAACCATCGTTTGGATCTTCACCTGAAAAACTTCCTGGTCTTGTGGAACTTTAAGGATGATGAAGGTTCCAAATAACGGTACCAGCGACTATCATTCATTTCTTCACCTTAACACGTTGAGTGCCACGTGTCACCATATGAAGTCGCATGAAACTTTAAACATGAGTTAGCGTGGCGCCATTTGGCAACACGTGCAGTTTTAAATATTTATTAGTGATGTGCCATATGTCGCTTTTGCAGAGGTTGCGAAAGAGGCCGTGTTCTGTTCAGTGCAACCATCTACCTCTCGTGCAGAGGTTTGAGAGGTTTCGAAAGGGTCTGCGTTTCGTTCGGTGCAGCCATCTGCCGCTTAAAGATGTGTACTACGTGCTCACTGGTGCTCACCTGCTCGTGTACCCATGTGGCACATCAGCAGTTTTGTGTAGACATAGGCTGCACTTGTTGTTTGTGTGTTTACATAAAACAATTATTGCATAAAATTACAGGTTATATACAGGGGATTTTGGAAGTGTTTCACAGTAAGATGTCACTCAGAATAAAAGATTTGCATGTAGGGTCAAGTAATAAGAGAGTGCGAGATGAAGACTAGTAATATGAATTTAGATTCAAGTATGAATTAGAATATAATTCAACAACTTATAAGTTTAATACAAATAAAACATGATAACCTTAGTAAATAACATTTTGTTGTTTTACCAAAATCAAATATTGCAGTCTGAAGTTTAGATATGTGCTGTTGTGCTTACCATTGATAAAACAAGGTGACGCATTCACAAAATAGGTGGGGGCGCCACTTGGGTACGCACAGTGTGATGTCACAAAAAGTTAGAATTTTGATATGCAAAACTGCAGTATTGGTTATGAAAAGGTAATTATGTTGTTTGAAGAGATACCGCTCTGGCACCTGGGAAATAGTGAAGAAAAAAACACATCTGGCACCAGCAGAATACAAAGATAATTTTGCTCAGGGACTCAACATGTTAAGAACTTGCTGGCCTCGCAGAACTTCATGGATGATGATGAACTGGTCGAACTCACTGGGAACGACCTTGTAAGACGAAGTGACTCAAAACCTGGTGCCCAGCTATGATAGAAAAGTAAACTAATATAATAGTTGAGTTTTAGCTATAATAAAATAGTTTTTGAGTAATTACTCTTTTTGTACTGGCTGACTGACCCTTACTTTCTAAATGTCCCTCATATTAGTAGACTTACAGGTCATTAAATTGGTTCCAGATAGATATTTTATAATCATTAATTTTAAATTGTATTGCAATATGCAATTTCATATTGTGAAGAATCGGGAAATCTAGTTGAAAGATGTCATACAACTAACAAGAATATCATGTTTAAATAGACAAAACATAAAAGTTGGATGTTGTATACAATGAACTTGGGATCATATATGAAAATAGTTTTGTGTTTAACCTTTTGAAAGATATAAAGCATATCAGACAGAGGCTACACAATTTTCATAAGTAAGACAAACATGGAAGTTCACAGATAAAATGAAATGGAATTTTGAAATTAGTAATAATGCTTCTGGAGAAAAATACAAACCAGATCTTGACTCACCATATGCTTGATGAAACAGAGAAGGTTTGGCATCTTTGCTGTTTTCATTGCTCGAAAAAACAATTTTGGAAGGAGAACTTAGTAGCTCTGTAGTTTTGCTATGCATTCTGTGTTTTCTCTTCCCCATTCGGTGATACCACAGCAGACTGAGCATGCTGTTTGGCAGAGGAATTATTGAAATGTAGCCTGTGGTGTGGAAATGTGTTGATGTTATACTTTCTGAATAAATTGGTATAAATTAATTTTTATTTCTGAGGAATGTACGTGTGCATAGCTTTAAATTTGAAATTATCTTACAGGTTTTCCATCAGAAGCAATGATGTTTTGATAGTGGAATCATCTTCTCCATTTTATCGTTCCCATCCATCAGATTTGGTACCACTGTAAGATACTGTGGCAGAAGTGTTTGTACATTATACTTTACAAAGTAATAAATAAAACTATAATCATTCCTAACTCTTGTTTCATTTGTACATATAAAACTTCCAGGTACTCATACAGAGCTACTCATGTATGTAGCCTGCTTTTGTTTTAAATACAGCAATTTTGCATCTGAAGAATAAAAACGGGCATTATTATGTTTTGACAATGTATACCTCTTAGTCTAATGGGTCATGTACTAAGAAGTAACAGGAAGTTATTTGCAGCTGCATTAATCTCAAGCCTTTGTAATACAGGCATTCTTATGGATTTTTTTTCCATTCCATCATTCTTTATGTGTTATTGCAATTCATAAATGGAAGCAAACAAACCTATCAAGCAAGCTCACAATTCTCAGAATTCAGTTTCTTTTAGTGTATTTTAAATGCACTATCAATAATTGAGAAAATTTGACGCAAATAACCAATTTGTGTTGACGTGCCGGAAAACCAAACATCCATCCAGAAAATTTGTGACCGACTATTTGTACACTGGAGTTGGAAATTGACTGATTGAACAAAGGCTGATGTTCCAAAAGCACATCTCAGCAAATCACATGCTTTGAAAAACTGACAAATCATAGAATGCTTTCTTGGGAACTACTATAGAAGTATTTTTTTATCAAGTTTTCTAGCTGGTTCCTTGTTCTAACAATTTAGGTCAATGGACACCCCCCTCACTCGATACATAGCCAGTGAACATTAAACACTTATTATCGGGACCCACTTTAATGTCTCGCCTACAAGACACTTATGATCATATCTTAATANTATGGGCTTCTCAGGCAGACTCATAGGATAACCATTTTTACTCAGGGCAAAGTGTCAGTCTCAAGACCAGAACCTGTGCCAAAGATTGCTTTGGGCAAAACTTCTCAATCTGTTGGATAAACATCAGGGATCTGATCAGAAGGCAAGCACACTTACAATTAAGCCAACCATTTGGCATTTATTGAAGTAGTTAACACCCTTGTGTATGTAGATCATTCTGAAATTTAGAGGACATTTCAGTTTCATATTTTTAAAAACTATAAATTTAAATTGTTATGTTAAAGTAGTATTTCTAGTTTATTTATAACATTAAGAATATATATAAATTAAAAATCAAAGTTAAGGCTANTGATTTTTAATTATTACAAAATAGCATGTTTGTTTTGATGTAGACATGGAGGTGACACATACTTCCATGGACTTAGTACTGCATGGAGATGGGTTTGAAATGAAAAGATACATACACCTGCTTACATAAATATTACAACATAATAAAAAATGTTTGGGTTTATTAAACATAATTCAAAATAATTGGGATTACAAAAGGTGAATAACAATTTGCATGGATCATTTTATCTACTACTTTTCGATTGCAAGTGTATGCACACTCATATCTGAAGTTGTATTAAACAAAAAGTTTGACTTCTTACAGTGGCGTTTTCAAATTTTATTAAACATTCATCTGTTACATCAAAAGTGTGGTCTATCAGTATAAGAAAAGTTGCTCTTGAATGCAGCATTATTCTGTGCCTCGAATTTACCAGCTATGACCTAAACCCACATCTCTTAGTAAAATAGGTCACCATTTTGCCAGAAAAGCAAAGAAATTTGACCTTTTAGTACTCCTGTGACCCCATCACATACTCATCAGGATATGCAAATCACAAGACTGAAATCGATTTTACATACTGTCACAAATTTGCTAATAATAAATATTTGGAATCTACTTCCCATTATGATCTCTTAGGGAAAGGTTAACAACAACCCCCTCCATCTGCGCATGCGGCAGATTTGCTCGCAGGGCTCTAATACACTGTGTATAAAGAAGAACACCTTTTGCCATTGAAGCAGTGTCATCATAAAAATATTAGCAAAAGTGAAAATTAAATAAAAAATGTTCTTCCCATTTAATTCCACAATAGACAAAAGGAGGAACAAAGTAGGAAATGTAAATTTGTTCAATTTCACAAAACACCGCTGAATTTCCAATAATGAAGGCCTGTTCAGCACTTTTATTGTTCGTAATCAACATATAGCACGACAGTGTTCACAATCCTGGAAGAACCAGTAAAAAGTAACTTAACTTGATTGTAGAAGTAATAATGCCCTGCCAAGTACCTTACCGGTTGATTGCAGGGTATGATGTAGAAGAAAATAACAGATAAAGGTGATGAATTTCATTCAATGTGGACTTTCTTGGGGTAGTGGTTTCTTCTCCATTGAAATATTTTTCGTTAAGGAAGAAGATGGCCAAGATCACTCAGAAGGTTCACTTCGTTTCATTCAATCTGCCCCAGACCATGGTCATCCAGATGGTACCAGTTCCCTTCAACAGTAGTGGCAGTCTCCAAAGTTGTTTTCTAACGGCCAGGCAGTTCCCAAATCTTCACGTGTCACGGAAGCCGACACAAAGTGGCACTGAAAATATGAATGGGAATTAATCTGAGGCCAGAGAATATTTCATGACTGGATGGTAACAATTTTTACAACCTTAAACTTTTTGCACGAGATTAATGACGCAGAGTGCACTTAAAATAATATTGAACTTCTCATTACGAAAAATGGATAGTCCAAAATTATAAAGTTAATAAACCCATAAGCCATGATGTTAATAATTGGAGTACACAGAATTTTATACTTTACAACAAAAATAGTACAGAAATCAAATAGTTCTTTCACAATAGTGTGAAGTGTTGTCATTCTTAACAATAGGACTGTAATAATAAACTGTAAACGTCTCTTTTGGTAACCCCACTGGCACCTTGAGTGAGAATGTGAACAACAAGTGTTCTCAACTATAGTTTGCAATGCTTCCACAACATGAACCATGCAATGCGGAATTACAAACAGCTTTACAATAACAAGCAACCCTTTCTTGTTCTAACGAGTGAAGACCACAAAGAATGATTACTATTATCAAACAGAAAGAACAACACGCTTACAAGATGAGACACCAAACGCACCTTGGTAGTTTCAAACCATTTCCACAGAAGTGGAAGGTTTGTATACAAACAGATAGCACACAAATTACAATATAAACACCACTGATCATGTGTGTCCAAGCTGGTTGACTATCAAAAAGGATAAAACGCAAATCCAAAAGTCACAGTTTACACAACGGCAACAAAAAAATAAAGAAAAATAACAAATTTTCATATAAAAGCGAAAAATAATCATGACAATACATAAATATATAACCAAACATTTCTTCCAACTTCTTTTATTTGTCTTTTTACACAGTAGAAGACTTGAAGTGATGAAAGTAGTACAACATGAAAACACACTACTTACTCAAATGAGAGACCTAATATAGTCCATAAACACGTTTTAGTTGATTAGGCTATCCCCCTACTGATGTCAGATTCTTTAAATTCTTGCTTCTTTGCTGCCTTGGTTTCTTCTTACTTCTCATAACAAGTACACTCTGTTCGGTTAATTATACCTTTATGGCTGAATGCACTTACTAGATCCTAGCTTTGGGTGCAGGTTATAAGGGTAAGTCAATATTCATATATTCAGGGTCTGCCAGAAAAAAGTATACACAATTCAGCAAAAGAAAAACCTGTATTAATATTTTAATACTAAAGTTATTCAGACATCAAGAGATAAATACAAGTTACCTTTGACCTCTACAATTACTAAAGGTGTTCAAAGTGGTTGCCATTAGCATCCAGACACTTATTAGTACGGCTAACTGCTGCTCGCCAATGCGATTGCTGCGCATGCCTCAATTTCTTCCTGAAGAGCTGCCAGTGTAGCCGGTTTTCTGCGATACACAACATCCTTTAGGGTCTCCCATAGGTAAGAGTCGAGAGGTGTTAAATCAGGAGAACATGCGGGGAACTCAACTGCACCTCTTCATCCTTTCCAATGTCTTTGCAAATTCTCATCCAGGTAAGCTCGCACGTCTCGGTGGTAGTGTGGCGTTACCTAGGGTTTCAAACTTATCTCGAATTCGTGAAATTGTCAGGCGTGTTGGAGGTTCTGTTGCAAACTCACGCCTCCATTGTCGTTGACTTCAACAACATTCTCAAATTTGAAAGATCACTTTAAAATGGTCTTACGTTCCACAAATGACAACCGTGCCTCGGCCATTATGTTTGACTGTCCCTGGTTACACGTTGATGCTAGAGTCATGCAGGTAATGGCATCTTTTAAGAAAACATCATACTACACATTGCTATCGTAATTCGATCCAAATTCGAAAAATGTCTATAGATACCTTCTGTGAAAGTGTGTATATATTTTTCTGGTGGCCCAAATTGTTCTTGCAACCATTTTGTGCATACAAATTCTAGCCTCGTTTGTCTTAGACTCTGTATAAACTCTAATGGAGTAAAGAACCCATCTGGTGGTGGAGATTCTACAAAATAAATATAATATGCCAGGAACAAACTAACAGCATTCTGTGTTTGTGACGGAAAATAATAAAAGTCAAAAGCAACCAGACGATCTGGGTTTAAGCTGTAGTCAACTTGTTCTATTTGAACACTTCATCTCAATAACCAATCGGTGTACTGCATGACTGAAACACAGAGAAATAGCCAGTGTACTATTACACTAGCTCAGATTTTAAGCAGAGATTGCCTCTCATCTAATGTGAGGTGATGCTTGGGGACGACTACTATTAGCAATTCCTCCTGAACGAGTTCTTTGACACCATCAGCAGCTTTAGAGACGGATCACAGCTATAAACTACTAAAAGCACATCTTGGTCTAGCATACTGGGGCACTGTAACATTTTCTGCATTAACTACAAATAAATAATACAACTTTGTTTAGCACTGGAAAGCTAAAGTGAAATCAGAATTGTGCTGTACAATTCACAGTCAGGAGTTAACAGTAGTTCAATAGTTTCTAGAACAATACCAACTTTAAAACCTCTTTAATGGCCAATTAAGTTCCGTAAACTAAGATTATTGATTTTAAGACAGACTCAAATTAAAACAGATCCATGTGCTACTTCATAAATTGGCAAATTTTAATACTGTGTAAAAATTGGCATTTTCTTTTTCAGTTACAATAATGTTGGCATCCTGGGGTTTATTGAAGGTAAAATGGCTCCTGGTTCCTGATTCTGGGAGCCCACAAAAGCCATGCAAATAATATATACCCAAAAAGCTTTTAGTCAAACAACGTGCCCTATTTAGTAACTGAAATGCATTTTTTTACTAATTATTATTAAATGCGTTATAATTTTCTTCAAGATAAAAAACTTGTTATCTTATTAATTCTATTTGTTTGCCATTTGTAAAGCTTTGGATGAATTTCTAGAGGTCTCAGGGGATGAAATTGATGGAACTTTTTAATTAGTGAAGTCCTTAGTATGAAATATTTACAAATATAAATGCTGTAAAATGTTAGTTAAGTGGCTGTCCTTTAGGAACATTTCACAATGCCTTGCCTAGTGCTGAAAATGTTGAAAAGATAATGAAATGAGTACTGAGTTTCGAGAAGTAAGAAAAAGAACAACAACAAGAGTAACGTGTGATGAGAAATTTGAAGATGATATACCTGTTGATCCTGAATTCTGTTTTAAGACCCAGAGGTTGGCTTAATTGTAAAGCTCTTGCCTCTTGGTGGGAGGTCTCGAGTTCAAGGTGTTGAAGTTCAGTTAAACACCACCAGGCTGAAACTGTGGGGCCTGAGTATAAAGGGTTATCCTACGTGTCTGCCTGTGAAGCTCTCCACTTTAAGGCATGAGCATAGGCATCTACTGGGAGGAACCTTAAAAATGAGGTGCCGTTGATAAGTGTGTAATGTAAAAGAACTGGCTATGTGTCGAGTGAATGGCAAAATTCAATCATTCTGAAGGGTTGTTGCGATGTGGATGGAGTGTTTGTTAAACTTAAGATGCCTTAAAGGTGGGATCAAAAACTCATCAATCTGTCTTAGGATAATTTTTCAACACTGTTTTATATATTATTACGACAGAACACGAAGAAAAGTTTGTTGCAGCAAGAACCGAACCATGAATAGTAGGTTTCATTCATTAACATCTTTCTGTCCATTAAATACAGACGTGTTGACTCAATGTATAATGTTCTCACCTGCAGATTGATAGGTCCTGGGTTCAGTCACTGGAACTCAATCCTTGCTCTGACTATAAAGGGTTAACCTAGGAGTCTATACAAATGAAGCACGCCGTTTTAAGGTACGGTCGTTGATCGTAGGCATCTTTCTGTATGGATACTAAAAGTGGGGGCCAATCAGTAATTATTAATTGTGAAAAACTGCTACTGCATGGTTATGTGTTGAGCAGGTGATAAAATTCATACATCATGAAGTGGTGTTACAATACAGATGGGAGCTGTCTTAACCATGGGAACATAAATTCACAACTGTCAAATATGTGAATTAATGACAATGAATGTAAAAGGAAATGTGAAGAATTAGTTGAAAGCTGCAGGAAGGATTGGTTCCTGAAGCTAATGCAAGAAATGACAGAGAAGTAGACTTTGATTCATAATTTAAACACTATGTTGAGCTACTCAGCTACATATATGATGGTGATATTATACAGTGATGTGGCATGTGGTTTTTACAGGGGTTACTGGTCATTAATATATTTTAACCTAGTTAAAAACAACAAAATACTAAAACAAAACTTATGTTGACACTGACTCTGAACCTGTAGGCTACTTGTACTGCAACTAGATCCATCAAACATTTTTTTTCCTAAATATCAATGAGAACCAAATTATTGTTTTAAAGACACTATCGATTTCACAGTTACAATCATGGTTAAGGAAGGATGGTCCCAGCTCCACACAAACTAGCCGACCTGTCTGGTCTAGTGGCTAGCGTACCTTGCTCTAGATCGGGGGTTGTGTGTCCGAATCCTGTGCAAGGTATGGATGTTTGTGATTGTCCATTCATCTTCATTAATCAAATTAGCGTTGTTCATGATTGTTAAATCGCCCATTAGGTGTCGATACAATGTAAAAAAAACACATATCAACATCATCCACACAAACAAACAATAAAAACAAATAATACACACTCTCACCTGAACTAAATTGTATTACCACAGAGCAAGCAGACAACAGTGATGAGTAGAAAGACATGCAAGCTTCTCCCTCCAGGGACCTCATCTATTGGGGTCAATAACTGTTATCCAGCATACTGTTGCCAGTCAGAGTGCTGCTAACAGATTTTTCATTCCCTCCACATCAGCTACATATAGGTCCATTCACCTGCAGAAGACTGTCAATTCTCAACATAATTAAATGAAGTTATTAATTTATTACACAGTACATTGTTTTAATGTGTTGTTATTATTTTCCTTTGCTATTGATGCTGATAATACCAGTTACATGAACTTATATCATGCTATTATACCAAATGTTGTGAATGTGATTTGTTGCAAATACAAATATACAAGGGCTATTCAAAAATTAACCTCCGGTCGGCTAGTATAGCAAAACGAAATAAAGAGAAAAAAATGTAATATATACAAAAGTTACATACATACTTGGATTACTTCTCCACGTAGTTGCCACCCACATTCAGGCACTTGTCATATCGTGACACCAGCTTATCTATTTCCTCTTCAAAAACCGGTGCCGCCAAGGTACCCAGCCAGTTGTTGACTCCATCCACGAGTTCCTCACTGCTTTCAAAGCACTGAGTAGCCAGCCAGACCTTCATTTTTGTGAAAAGGTGGTAGTCACTCGGCGCCAAGTCAGGGCTGTAAGGAATATGGTCGAAAATCTCCCACTTGAACTGGTCGAGTAGAACCTTTCTGCGTGCGGTGGTCGACTCTTTATGGAATTGACACAGACAGATTGGGTTTTCGTAAGTACTGCGCACAGTGGGTACCAAAACAACTTATTGACATCCACAAAACGAAAAGAATGAGAATGAACTCATGGATGGAGTTAATAACTCCTGGGTACCTTGGCGGCACCGGTTTTTGAAGAGGGAATAGATAAGCTGGTGTCACAATACGGCAAGTGCCTGAATGTGGGTGGCGACTATGTGGAAAAGTAATCCAAGTATGTATGTAACTTTTGTATATATACATTTTTTTCTCATTTCATTTTTCTATCCTACCCGACCGGAGATTAATTTTTTTAATAGCCCTCATATTATACTGTAAATTTTAACATAAAAACTGTGCCTATTTGGTTTCACTGTTATATCCTTAGAAGCATAAAAATGAGAATGAGTGTGGTCTCAATTATATTTTTAAAATTGAGTAACACAGAAAGCAAGATTCCACTCCTAAAATAAGCTTATTCTGCAAGGGAGAAGTATTGAATGTTTCTTCCAACATTTTCTCTCTATAACGATTGTGTCCAAAACCAAGTACACCTTTATTTTGTATAGGTAGAGGGAGGGACCTGAAAATTGCATCACCATAGGCAAGAAAATGAGATAACTGATGGTGGATCAAGTGTTATAGTCTGTGCTAGTAAGACTTCCTTGTTTGGTTAGTTGAGTTTATGGTCCCACGGTTCTGACTGCGATCAGTAGAAAGAAGAGTCTGACACCACTCTAGAGAGGAAAAAGGAATACAATACAAATATTGGTAAGATGTTAAATGTAGTAACACTAACGCAGGCGAGTTTAATGAACAGAAAAGTGCATCTTGATGTCCCAGGCAAAACAGAATATTTGGATGATCATTAAATTAGAAGTCTCACAAATTCAATAAAAATCAGCCAGATGGTCTTAACAATTTAATTAATATAACAGTAACAGCATGAATCTGAACATATGATAATGCTGTAGAGATTGTTGTGTTACAGTGTTTCTGTTTGAAGGAAGTATAAAATATTAATTCTGATTTTAGTTTTGGACTTCCATCCAAGTGCCAATCTATATATTTCTTTAGTTTAAAAATATTATTTGTTAAAGTGACTAGGATTTTTTCTTAGTCATTTTTCTTTGCTAAATATCCTCCAAAACACTCAATTCGAAATTGTATTTCTCCAGCTCTAATTCATACATTAGCAACACTGCTGCTGGTTGAAGGGACTACAGTAGGATATTTGTTGCTGTTTTTAAGACTTCAGCACCATAAAAAAACTTCGAGTACACAATTGGTTTTAACGCTGTATACAAGTGTACCTTAATCAGTTCGTCATTTCAGGAAGGATATTATTAGCATTCACATTCCTAATGTCGCGTCAGAACCAGTGTTGACAAATTTCCAGAGAGTGTTGTCAAATTCTCAATTTGTTTAAGTTAGAGGCAGAGAAAGGATATTATGGTACACCTACTAAGATTTTTTTAAGATGAGAAATTAAGATATAATACCAGAATAAGTACGTCTTAGTCTCTTAAACAAGAAATAATGCTGCCAAACTTTCAGGAACATGATACCAATTTTCAAATGTATGAAATTAGAGTTACAGAAATTACTTTTAGTAATTAGATGTTTTTAGGATACTAAGCTCGAACATAATATGAGAAATAGTGAACTAAAACTCCTTCAACCTGAAATAGTTAAACCAAATTATCATAGATGCAATTTGGTAATCCAGGATATTGAGGTTTCTAATTCCATCACACACGGAGAAAAACGGCTAGTTGCAGTGACCACTCAATTTGGTAGTTGGTTATGAACAGTTTGCGACAACCATGCGATTGGACAGTGTGACCTTTTGGTACGTTACTGGAACTGACTGCATATTTGACTACACTATGAGATGGTTGTTTCAACCAGCTACTGGGTAAAACCAAAATCAACCCTGCAAGCTGGTTGGAGCAACTAACTATTTTTTTCCGTGCACGGTCATAATTATCATTCTGCAGTCCCTTTACCCAGAAAAGTGTTACTAAATATACGGCAGTTCTGACAATTTTTTAAATCCATAACATTAGATATGTAGAATCAAATTATGTACACGGGAGGTTTTTTTATCACTAATAGTCAGAATTAGTGTACCGCACCTGCTTCAACCCAAAACAGTTTCAAATGCTCAGCTATACAAAATGTGTATAAACACATCAAAATATTTATTAAATTAGGTACTCCATCGATACTGAGTTTNGACTCTTGGAGATGGAGTTAAAAATAAAATAAAACGTTATCAATTTGATTTGAGTAGCAGCCATTCTTTCGACAAAGCATCCTTTCAGATATAGCAATAATGTACTTATTTTAGAAGAGCACTTGAGCAAAAAGTATGAAAACTCTTATTAACACTTCAGAGACTGCCAACAGAGGATTGTATACTTGTACTACACCTTTACCAGTAGCCTATCACAGACTTTTATAAAATTATATTTTAAATTCTGTTGCTGAGGTGAAGTGTGGCAAGGTATTATAATACCATACATTTCAATTATCGTACCGAAAAGAGGTCCTTACAGAGAGAAAGAGACTATATAATATTATATTGCTCTGCGACATCAGTGGTGAGGACTAAAATGGTCTAGTGGTTCACTGGTTAGATCATTGCTAAGTATATTCCTTTGATACTTAATGTACAATAGCTGTTAGAAATAAAGAAATATTTACGTTTTGAAGTAAATGGCATGCAAAATGACTGATTTCATTTGATATTTGGCTTTGTTACTCGCATAAACAGATCAAAATAAAAAAAAGGAATACTTTAATGACATTGTAATTAAGTGTAACAAATGTTTTGGTATAACTAATTTGTAAATTTCTGTACAATTACTCGTAGTTGGTTGAATCGTTGAAATCGACTAACTTTTTTTTTTAATTAATTACCAAAATCGAACCTACTAATTATAAGGGAGTTTCCAAAAAAGTTGTACCACAAATGTTATTGACAAAACGATGGATTTTCTTGTATTTGCTCAGCAGAAGCTTTTGGAGTAATGAACCGATTTCAACCAAACTCAACAATAGGTTAGAGGGGGTAAACACTGGTGTTTACGAAAATCATAATGCTGAGAAGGCAAAGAGTTATTTTTGGTGAACATCATGTTGCAAATTCGTTGGCCAATGTTATTCACAACTTTCAACGAAATGGTGACTATTTTAATGAAATAATAGAATTGCTCATATCTGTTGTAATTAATAGTATATTTCAATATAAAGAGAATTCTTGAATAAAGTTGGAATATTTTCAAAGATCTACTTACGAATGTCATGATCCTCAACCTTGAAAGAAAGTGACGGCTATCTTTATTTATATATTTTGAAATTAGCCATATTTTCCGCAGGTATTAGCAGGTTTAAGTACAATTGGGATTATAGATAAAAATTTCGAATATTTATTTTAAATTCGGTTTTTAGCTCCTTGTTGTTCCATACGTGTATTTTCATAGAAGAAGCCTAACAATTAATGTAAAAATGAGGGTAATGGAAATTATCTCGCAGATAGTGCGTACCCCAATTTTTAAATATAAAAAAATGTGCGTTATTTGGCGAATATATAGGTATTTATTACTTCTCAGATGTTGTTTTTTCAATTTCAATTTCTACAAAAAAACACCAGGGAAATGTAAGTGTCTGGTACTATCCCATCTTCCCCTGGGTATCTCTGAAAGGAATAAATAGGTATACAGGGTGTTTCAAATCTCTCTGTACAAACTTCTAGGGTAGGTTCAGGGGACCATTACAAACTGATATACAAAAAGGATTACTATTTTTAATCGTTCCGTTTTCGAGATAAATTATTTTTTCCAAAATGTGATAAACGTGGCAACACTGTAAAAAAATTTCTTTAGATTTGAAGAAGACTTTTTGTTGATGGGAAGTGGCTCAGTGGTAATGCTTTTGCCTCTTGTTCCTGTTCGTCTGCAGGAAGTACTGAGCTCGAATATCGAGCATACCAACATTTTTGTTTCAATCACAATCTAAAGCGTAACTGAACCGAGGACAAATCGAGAACAGATGCTAAGTTGAAAAATCGGATGACAAAAATATTCAAAANTTGCAAAGTAAAAACATTTGAATAAAATTGATTCATTCGCTCCCAAACTTATTTTGTTTAAAAGAATTATTTACAAGCACTCCTCAAATGGTAAAACAGTTGTGTGGGTAATAATTATGTACACAATTGCGTTACCATTTGAGGAGTGTCAGTAACCAATTCTTGTAAACAAAATCAGTTTGGGAGCGAATGAATCAATTTTATTAATTTTTTTTACTTTGCAATTTTTGGATATCATTGTCATTTTATCTATCAACTTAGCTTCTGTTCTCAATCTGTCCTCTGTTCAATTACGCCTTAGATAGTGATTGAAAAAAATGTTGGTATGCTCGATATTCGAACCCAGTACTTCCTGCACACGAACACGAGGCAAAAGCATTACCCCTGAGCCACTTCGCATCAATAGGATATCTTCTTCAAATCTAAAGAAATTTGTTATTACTTTTTTTAACTCGGCTTATTCATGACGCCCCACAACGTTATTTTTTCCTGTAGAGAGAGGTAATATATAAGTTAGTAAATGCACGTGCGTGTGTTTACATAGGGCCTATACAGTTTCTGTCATTTGGCAACGCTGGGTCACTGTAAAAAATGATATGCTTAAAAGTGGCAATTGTTTAACTAAACGACCTCAGAACCCCTCATGTATAATTTATAAATACTGTAACTAAAATTAATGTCCCCGACTCACACATTTACAAGCAGCTGTACGCATATGTTGTGTAACTATAATCTACAAGAGTAGGGGCAAAAGTACCGATCCTGCTGCCGCTCACGCCACTGACACACGCTCGCGCCTGATGACGTCATATTTTCAGATTTTTTCGAAATATTTCAATATTTTTAATAAAAACCCAGAAAATTTTTGGATTTTTTTATTTCAAAATTTTTGTTTTCATTTTTCTGACGTCATTATCAGAGCTCTGTTCAAGTATGGTTGGGAAAACATTTTTGATTTTTTTTTTCCAATCTGCAACTTTAATATATTGACTACAGCGCCACCATCAGAACGGTAGATAGGTGTACTATCGTAGTAACTTACACTACAGGGAGTCAACCAACTTTAATATATTGACTACAGCGCCACCATCAGAACGGTAGATAGGTGTACTATCGTAGTAACTTACACTACAGGGAGTCAACTTTTCTAGACACCGAAAGTGCCAAAC
>KZ872204.1:27454-41558 GCA_003456935.1 Machilis hrabei
TTTTGTTTAGTGTGTTTGGACAGTTTCAGCAACAGTCGCAGTCGTGAAAAATGGGTCCAGTGTGTAACATGCAAAGGCTGGTCTCATCTTAAGTGTACAAAAGAAGAAACATTTTATGAGTGCCACAACTGCATGTCTGATTAAACAGTCCATAAACCTACTTTGTGTTTTCCATATATATGCCTACTCATTATTACTATTCTAGTGTCGCTACTATACACATATATTTCAACTTGCATTTTGTTTTCATCTACTTTAATTCGAATTTAATAAGTTTTGCATTGATTTAACACTTGCTACTTTTTGAATTAATACAATTATAACAAATTATGCATTGAATGTAATTGTTACAATTGACCCTTGCTATTGTTACAATTGACCCTGTTGGTGGGGTCAAATGTAACAAGTGCAACCTTAACAAAAAAAATTGTCACGGTCCCATTTTTGGCGCAATAAATTATGTATAGTGGTTAAAATATACAAAAACGTACATTTTACAACATATGTAAATGCGAAGAATATATCTATTTTTTTGTATTAGCTGTGAAGGGTTTAGTGAAAAATGTTACAATTGACCCCAGTCTCCCCTATTCTAGAAGCAGCAGATAGGCGATTATTGCTTTACACAATGGAAATACTCTTTTGTACAATACATTTAGGGCTCTCCTCACGTTTTCTTTTCTATCCTTTATTGGGAATAGTTTTTTTTTCTCAATTATTTCCTGGGCAACTTCTTAGAACTAACTTTGTAAGATCGATATTCATTGAAAACACTGAGAACGGCATTGGATTTTAGTTTCCAGGGCAGAAATCAGTTTCTAATAAACGTAAGCTACATACTAGAGAAGACCTATAATTAAAATTAAGTATGAAATTATCTCTAGAAATTAACTTCAACCATTGCTCACACTTTTGTGGCTTTTGCTTATGCAGTGCAGAATGGTGCACAGCAATAAACTGTAGTGATAAATACATTAAATAATTCACTTGCTCACTATATCATCAATGCATCAACACACAAAAAAAACTGAATCATTTAATTTCACTCTTCACAACTGGTTCGATGAAAAACAAATCACACGGAACGTGCACAATAACAAACATGGCAACCGACAGGTTGGCTTAATGGTAGAGTGCTCGCCTCCTAATCGGGAGGTCCCGGGTTCAATTCCCGGGGCTGACTCCTAGCCCTGAGTATAAAGGGTTATCCTACGAGTCTGCCTGTGAAGCACTCCACACTAAGGTATCATTGTAAGCGTCTTCCGGGAGGGACGTTAAAAGTGGGTTCCCATCAATAAGTGTTCGATGTAAAAGAACCCACCACCGGCTATGTGACGAGTGAGTGGGAAAATTCAATTATCCTGAAGCAACGTTACGACGCGGATGGGGTCTCCATTAGACCATCACTGTCAGAATCGTGGGACCATAAAAAAAATGGCATGATGCCATCCACAAATGATTCTTGTTTCTGGTGCACGGTATGAGCCCCACAACGGCAAAAATGCTTACTAAGCCATGTTCGCTCGAATGCACGCTGATATTCGGTAGTGTGAAACCGTAAAGGTATAGCAGACGGTGATGGTCTAGCAATCTACCGGTTTCTTTTAAGCTGGCGATTCCAACGACACGTGTTTTGTTCATGCGGTGGTTCTTTGTTAAACATGCGACACTTTTCACGTCGAATAAGAGTCACAGATTCAAATTTGGTAAGCCAAAGAACGTACTCAACCTTCCTCTGCACTGTCCACATCTTGACCGAGTGGCGTGATGCGCTTGCGTCACCGTCACGTGACTAACTGCTCCACTACTCAAACACTGACTTATTCTTTACTGTAGTGTCCATTATGGACACACTGTATTAAGTGTAAACAATCATACTGTGAACTAAGTATGCGCACATGCATAAGAAGTTAAATGTATGATTCGAACTACTCATGCGCGCAAAGACACAGTTAACTGAGAATGTGTTGAGAACAGAGCTATACATAAAATGACGCAACTGACGTCTAACTAAGCAATATTTTCTATAATCTGGTAATTATTCCCGTTAACAATATACCACACTTTTTTTTTAGTTTTTTATATCTTAATCCAATACTCAGACTCTTGGTTTCTTGGAAAAATTATGAATTAAAAGTAATTGGTGGGAGTCATGTTCTTGGGCTACGTAATAAAAACTTTACCAATAGGTAATTCCGTTTGTAATTATGAATATCAGCCACGTTAAAGATTATTGATGATAAAAGAACTAAGCAATTTTGCTCTTTTCTACATATCGATTATTACATACTTTTTTTTTTGTCTAGGCATTTGATTGTTAGAACCTGTTTTCAGTNCTAATTCATTTATAGTTTTAATCTACGTCATAACCCACACCAAAACATTTAAATACTCGTTCAAATGCTTGATTCTAAGGACATGTTAAGACTTTATACATTTTAATGTACGATTGTATTATAGAAAGCTATTGAATTAAGACTCTTATAAAATAATGTAGTGACACAAAACATATAGATTTAGCGAATGAAGATTTTTTTACAGCTGCATTTCACGCAGAGTTGCACAAGGAACGATCTAGTTGACAATACATACGAACTCTGCCACGACAACATCAACTTACTTTCAAAGTTCATTTTTAGTGACTTTCCACATCAACGGAAAAGTGAACTGGTATACGAGTAATGTCCGTACTTTGGAAACAGACAATCAGCTTGGAACCACTGAACTCGAAAGAGATCCACATTAAGTGAATGTTTTTTGTACGATTTCCAAAAACATAGATAGAGGACACCGAAACAGGTTTGTTGTACCTCAACTGTTTCGTCTTCTGGGTTCGGCCTCAAATGAAAGAGAATTAAAATGAACTAATCTTTCAAGAAGATGAGGTACTACCCCATTTCCATTTAGACGTTCGTGATCATCTAAACATGCACCTTCATTGGATATAGATCAGTCACGCAGGAGCCCATGATGATGTGTGGTGAAAATGGCTGGCGAGAACATCCGACCGAAAGCCACGCAACAGTTTTTTCATGTGGCTACATACTTTCCGCCACTATCGAAATCTTTGGCAGAGTTAAGGCAGCGAATCTCAACTGTCATAGCTTACAACACCAGGGACTCTCTGCAACAAATTTGGGAAAAGTGGAAATATCACAGTCATTTTTAAATATTGCATCTAGCGGCTTCAACCTGCACAACAATCACCTGAGCCATTTGCAATAAAACTTTGAGAGTGGTGTAGAATGAATGTCCTGTCTTAAGTATTTCAAACTTGTGTTCTGTGTGAGTTGAAAAGTGTGAAGTACTTTTATATTCATTTAATAAACAACTAAATGTTTTACTTGCATTTTTTCCTAAAATATGGATGCCTTATATGAATTACAATTTGAAAGAGTTATACCGGGCGATTCACTACAAAATACTACCCGAAATAACTTGTGAAATATTAATTTAATGGATAAATGTTTTAGACAAAAGTTAAAATGTTACAAGGGAGAAGTATTTAGGAACTTCATTTTGAATCCAAGATAGAAGCACCAATAGGGCATCAGTGTCGATGTAATTTGTTTAAATGCAACCCCCATGTTTTATCATCTACGTTATTAAACTATAAAAAGACAAATTCAGCTACGTACGTTGTATGACCTTCAAATGTCCTTGAGCTTAAAANATCGGCAAAACTGGCGTGAAGACCAAATCTTTGTCAAGAAGTAATTCTTAGAGAGGACGTTGTTTTTACTTGAATGCCACTCTGTGTCAAGCCTTTGNCCTGTAGAGTAGCGTTACAACTTAATCAAGCAGAATTAGAGGATTATTCTCAAGAAAAGCAGAGCTGCAAATCCATATTGAACTGGGTAAAAACTGGCATGATATTCATGTACAGAGAGTTTCATAGACACGCTGTTCGTACTATAGGTATTTACGCACAAAGATTTCCAAATCGTAATCATACAACGCGCCGTACTTTTGTAAATTTCCATAAGCGACTACGACACACCGGTACTTTTTGCACTAAGAAACTTCCATAAACAAAACAAGGTATAAACGAACAATCTGAATTGGCAGTTTTGATGGCTGTAGCTGTTAAACCGCAAGTTATTTCACATGAAATTTATAGCGGATATATCATTAGCAAGAGTACGAGTAGTGTCAAGGCCGGTACACACTTGGCAAACCAAGGCCAACCAACGAATTCGTTGGCGTTGGTTGGTTATCTGTGGACGCAGCATTTGAGCGAATGAAAGAGTCCCAACGCACTCGTTGGCTTTAGTAGAAGTTCGCTGCTGGGGAAGTCAAAACAGACCGCATCAAAGGATATTGGTTGGCTATAGTTGGCAAGTGTGTACGTGCGTTCGATGTTGGCTCCAAACCTTCCGCCTTTGAGCTGCAGGTATAGCATTCCTGAACTTTTGAGTCTTGTTTTGTAATTGTTGGGCCGATGTGACTCAATAAAAATTCAGAGTCAGTTGAATTCATCCGGCAAAAATTATACAAAAATCCATGTTCCCACTCAATATTGAGATCGCGAATTAATTAGGTTCCGCTATAGAGCACCCTACATCTGAAGAGCGACGTCATTCACCATCACCTTTTTCTTTTTCTCCTTCTTCGATCATCATCTTCGTAGAGAAGGATGACTGGTGCACTTGTAATAATCTCGATATCTTCCTCAATCATGTCACTCCACGGTAACAACACCAGCGAATGTCAACGAATCGACTGGCGCCAGGGGTTGTAATGTGGACAGCACTCCCAACGCCAAACCGTTGGCGACCAAGATTTAATAAAATGGGTTTCCCTACGTTTGTTGGCCTAGGTTTGCCAAGTATGTACGGGCCTTCATACGTATTCTTCATCCATACAATATGTCACTTCATAACGAATGACATGGAGACGTCTTTCGGAAATATACAGCGTAATAATAACTTTATTCGAAAAATACTGTTTAGCGAAGAAGCTACGTTCACCAACCATGGACATATGAATTCATGGAATAAGCACTATTGATTTGCCGAAAATCCTCACTGGCTTTGACACATTGCATGTCAACATCAGTGGCAAGTGAATGTATGGTGTGGTACTGTGGACGACCGAATGATTGGACCATTCTTCATACATGGTACATTAACTGAAGCGAAGTACTCGAATATTTTAACTCAAAAACTACCGGTTCTGTTNGAGAAGTACCGATAGTCGTTCGCTGTACATTGTGGTGCCAACAAGACGGTTGTCTTTGTCTTGCGCATAACGCAATAACAACTCGGATAAAATGTGAACACATTTTTTCTAAATCGATGGATAGGTAGAAATGACCAAGTTGCTTGGCCACCTCGTTCACCTGACTTAACACCGCTAGATTTCTTCTTGTGGGTACCTTAAAAGATCCAGTATATCATCGGGATGCACCAACTACTGGACAAGACATGCAGCAGCGTACCGTGAACGCTTGCAGACCACGTTTTGCAATAGGTGCGTGCAGCATTTCGACGGCGCAAAACCTGGCCAAAACTCGAAATGTGAGTGGATTTGCGTAGTAATATGTATGTAAGGGTTTTTGAAGTCGCTGAATTCGAATATGATAATTAAATTAAAAAATTCGTAATGGTGGCTTCAAAATGGTGGACCGGCTATTAAAAAAAGGAACGGATTTGCATAGAAATATGTTTCTAAGGGTTTTGAGGTCGCTGAATTCGAATATCATAATGAAATCTAAAAAATCAAAATGGTGGCTTCAAAATGGTGGACCGACTATTAAAAAAAAGAAACGGATTTGCGTTAAAATATGTATATAAGGGTTTCGAGATGTCACTGAATATGAATATAATGAAAATTCAAAATGGTGGACCAACTATTAAAAAAAGGAACGGATTAGCGGGAAAACGTGATTTCAAAGAGTTTTCAGGGTCGGTGAATTTTAATTAATAAATGAAAATGCAATATACAAAACAACTTTGCTTCCAAATTATGCCATTTTTATTTAACAAAATTAATAAAAGTCAAAATCATCATCCCATGTTTCGCTTTCAACTGAATCGATATCGCTATCTACATTACTATTAACAGTAGCAGACATAGGAAATAAAAGATTTTAAACTTCGGGTGGCAACGGTTTGCCGTCAACAGATTTGTTATCTTGCATACAGGACATAAGGGAATCTAAAGATGCTAGAAGGCGATAAAATAAATCTCTCATAGCCTTCTCACGAGAGTATTTTCGAGAAAAGTTTTCGCGGTAACGCCTAATGTCTTTGTTTCGTGCTTCTTGTGCATCTTCGGATAACCACCCAATTGGCACGCCTACGATGCTTAGATCTGCTATGCCCTGTTGCAGTAACACGGCGATAAAAAACGTGCAGATATGTGCAGCTGATTCTTTGATATTTTGATGAAGGACATTCTATTAAATAAAGTAAACTTTTTTTAAAAGCGGTACTACGTGGAGCAAAACACGTAAACAATAATATTCACGAATGTCGTTGTTACGCGGTAAAGGTTAGAATCCACACGTGTTAAACATGAATACATAAGAAACAAAATTTTAATATAGGCTATGTTTGACTTACCTTCAGAAGTGTCTCCCACACAAAATTAACAAGAAACACTTTTTTTACGCAACGAGTATCGTCGACAAAAACCGATAAAATCGAGCAATCCGACTAACGTCGACTTGACGAGTGAGTACAATACAGAAATATGGTTCTAATTTCTTTGTCACGCTAGAGTATTGTGCACCAATGCGATCTGTACAAGATTTGATGGAACTAAACTCTGAACANGCACTTTGATTTTTGTCATTTTGGACAGGTTTTGGGGTGCTTTGTACCACTGTGCGGCGTGTAGAAAAATGTCGAGAACATATTTTGTGAGTATAAAGCTATTTTTTCGTAAATTTATAAATTTAACCCTGGTGTTTGTTTCCATTTTGAACCAAAATATCCCCCTTGCAATCTTTGAACTTCTGTATGAACATTTATCGATTAAATCAATATTTCAGAATTTGTTTCGGGTGGTAATTTCTAGTCACTNATCCGGTATAATTTTTACTTAAAAAATTTTGTCTTGTGACCTTGCCAAAGCATATTAACCAACAGTACTTGCCAGTTTAAAAGAAATGTGTAAACTAGTTTTAATACATACATTAAAAAAGGTAAGAATATAAATATTTGTACCCTTCTTACGTTTCAAGAGTTAGGAGGTGTGAGTGTGGGGTAAGCGTAAGAACCACAAGTTTACTGCTACGGACGCGTTCCCCTTCTTAGAATTTAAATATGAAACACTGGTGAATTAAATACGTGCACATAATTAGACTGCAGTGAGTTTAAAATCAAAACACTATATCTACAAAGAATTCATTCTATTGTAGTAGGAAAGTGTTAATAATAAAACGGGTGAAAACGAAATGTGAAAAGAACAATTAGAAGAAAGTGTAGAACAATTTCACGAAAGTTTTAGGTAAATAATAAAACGCTTTCAAAGGCACATTTTTAAGATCTGCTGAAAGAGGTGATGCATATTTAATGGTTCGAGAGTGCAGAGGAGCTTAATTTGAGTTCAGATTTGGGACTCAGACCTTAACTAATTAGAGAAAGAAAACACATCCTATAGAAGTTCTAGAAAGAGGATTGCACTCAACTTTAATTGTAATTGATAGTGTTATCTTATTTAAAAAGCATTGACTTTACCTAATTTATATAAACGTCCTATATATACATGGAAAAGGTTTGTTTCTACTTTCATATATATACAGGGTGATTAAGAAATACTTGTACAAACTTTGGTAGAATATTCCTCACACCTAGACAAGAAAAAGGTGCCATAAACATATGTCCGGAAATGCCTGGTTTATAAGTTATAATCGAAAGACGATATTCTACGAAATAAACACGGATGTAATTTTTACTTCAAACAGATGTCACATTTTATTTCAAACTGACAAAATACATTTACTGTTACTGTGACACATAAATAATGTATCTTCAGTTCAATTGTTATCTACTCACACTTCATACCAAATGCTCAAAATGTCCTCCACCTGCTTCAATGCACGCATGGACACATCGGATCATGGACTGTCGCACCCTTTCAAAGACCCCAGGATGGTTTCGCACGCAACTACGGTGCGGTAGTGAAGAGTCTCTGCATTTGGAATTGCATTTTTATATAATTTGTTCCAATAATTACGCTGGGGTCNTTTTAAATTGGCTACCGTGTATCTTGGAACCTGTGCATTGCCGGAATTATGTTCATAGGACNTTTTGTGCTTCTTAATCTGCCAGGAATCTACTCCCGAAGTTTGTACAAGTATTTTTTAATCACCCTGTATATTCCAAATGTGTATAGATACGTCAGTAATATATATTTATATCATGATATTTAAACAGAAAAGTGTTTAAACTGGGATTAGGTATACACATTTCAGATTTGTTTGTATGATAAGCAACTCACGAAAGGGTGTAACCTGTAATGCAAAAGCACCGATTTCTAAACCCTAAAATTACGTGTTAAAAGCTAGAAAGTACAAACCTATCTAATATTAAAGTCAGCCACTGTACAGTTTCCAGTACCTACAATTGGAAACTTATCACAGGCATTACACTTTCAAATATAGGTAAGATACTCTTATCAGCATCTACTATGTTTGGTGGTAACGGCGATTCAAAAACAATTGCTTTATTTGCATACGTTTTATGCGTGACTGTACAACACATATCTTCACGTGCGTGTGAGTGACATGCACGCAAATGCCACTCAAGCTGCAGTCAATGTTACTACGGGAAACGAACCTTCATTTGTTGCTGGCTTAGTTTATACGTGTATAAAGAATGTATTTGCAGTTTAAATTATTTTCAAGCAGAGCATACTATATTATTACATTATATTATATATTTTTCTTCATTTTAGTTTAGATACATTTCTGAAAACTGTTTTTAGTAACCATTGCAAATATAAACATTAAGATATTACAAAGCCTATTAATTAAAATAATGTATGGTAAAACAATGTGATTCGGGTATAGCAAATAAAAGGTATTTAGTTAGAACAAGTTCTTAAAAATCCTAGAGGTAAAGTAAACTACAGTTAATGTCACAAAGATCTACAGTACATTATCTTCATATTAAATATTCAGTAATAAAGCACGAAATAAACAATACTCCAGTCAAAAGTTCAGGGTATAATCCAAGTCACACAAGATTCTACAGGGAAAAAAACGGTGACCACTCAATTTGGTAGTTGGTTATGAACTGTTTGCGACAACCATGCGATTGGACAGTGTGACCATTTGGTACGTTACTGGAACTGACTTCACATTTGACTACCCCACTGAGATGGTTGTCTCAACCAGCTACTGGGTAAAACCAAAATCAACCCTGCAAGCTGGTTGGTGCAACTAGCTATTTTTTTCCGTGTATATATTGGTTTTCTGTTTTATGTATTTATTTTGTTTTTAAAATGAAGATATATTTGTACATATATGTAAGACCAATAGGCAGATCCACTAGTTTAAGCTTAGACATATTTCATGGTCTGCTCTTGTAATACGAGTTGCAAAAGTTCATCAATAGCCGAAATNTTTTATAGATCAGTGGAAGGATTTTTACGAGCTCATCAATTGTCGTGTAAGTGAATCAATTTGTTTCTTTTTAACAGAGACAGGCCTTCGTATTTGAGTAATAAACATAATAACAAATGTTTTGTGTATCATTGATTCCATGCAACTCTTGCTGGAAGTATTATTATTCTGACCTTAATAAACCTGTATCAGGTTTAATTATGTCATCAGAAATCAAGAACATTTGCTTCCTGCTCTAAACGAAAATCCATATTAAACGTGTCTAATAGACTAAATTTATACTTTCTGTGTGGTACGCATAAAATCATGAACAAAAAATCGCCCTCTCGTCTAAACACGATCNNCACGTCTAAAGATTCCATCTCGTTTCTCAACAGCTTATTCGTCTGCTTTCTCTCTGAAGTGAATGCTTTGTCACCAGAAATTATTCAACTCAAAGAGCTACAAATTTAAAAAAAAAAAAAAACTGCAAATCTTTTATACTAAATGCAGAGTAACAAGTTTCATAAAATGCTACGTAATTTTCCACAGTACCTTANATCTTGTATGTCACCCTCGTTTTTGTACATTCAATATGTGTGTATTTTCTTTCCATGTATATTTTTACTTATGGCAAATATCAACGAGGTAAAAGGCCTTAATTAGCCGAGCCTTCACCTGAAACGATAAAGACGTTTATTGTTGTTATTATTACTTACTCGACGTAACGATTACATACGGACAACCTGTATATTTATATTTGAAATACATAGGCCTACTAAAAATTTGAGCTCAATCAAAAATATACAAGTTATGTAAACTGTTATTTTCGAAACGAAGAAACTACTAATTTGCTTTTAGCACGTCATTAACGCCTAAAACNTGATTTAACTTAGCTCCAATGTGGTAAAGCTACTTGCATACAAGGAATGTGTTGTAGCTTCACGGGGTAATTTTAATTTGATAGGCAGACCACACGNGTAACTTTTTATTTTATTTAGAACTGTAAAATTAAGCTCGAGAAGAATTTGAAGAAACAAAGTTTCATAATTACCAATCAACATGTCAGTCTTGCTAAACAACAAGGATATGTACGCCACCATCTATGCGCTTCCATGTTTAACTTTTTGCACGTCTAGTCGAACCTTAAAAAGGTAAGAAGCTAATTTCAGTTATAGGCCCTCATCGCCGTAGTTTCTAATAATGTTTCATTGTATCTGGGATATTATACCGTGTTTTTAATATTTACCGATGTTTCAGCCATATTTCAAACACAAAAGTTGATGTTTTATGAGTAACCAGGGCATAACATCCCCAAATTAATGAACAACAATTTAAGAGCTTGCCTTTGAAAGTAGCACGTAACTGAATTCGTGGGAGGGAGTTAGAGGCTCTGTCCAGAAAATATCCAGCTATTTGATATTAACAAATATATACTGTGCCTAGGTCAATGGCACCNTAGNCCCCNTCAAAGTAGTCCCCTTTATACCTCACACACTTATCCCAGCGTCTCTTCCACTTTTCAAAACGGTCTGCAAATCCCTCTTTTGGAATGACCGTCAACTGCCTCGTCACGTTCTCCTTAATTCTGTCTACGGTCTGAAATCTCTTCCCTTTCAAAGGTGATTTTAGCTTGAGGAAAAGCCAAGAGTCGCAGGGAGCCAAATCTAGGCTGTAGGGGGACTAACACACCTGGGCGATTCCATGTTTTGCAAAAAAAAAACTGCACGAGATGTGATGAATGGGCAGGTGCATTGTCGTGATGAGCCGACAGTCCGCACTTGCTCACAGCCGCGGCCATGTTCTCCTTACTGCATCTCTCACCCGGCGAAGAACATCGATGTAGTATTNCNTATTAATGGTTTGACCTGGAGGNGCGTACTCATGATGGAAAACATCTTCAAAATAATAACAAAAATCACCGTCAACATGGCCTTGACGTTGCTCCGACTTTACCGGGCCGTTTTCCGACTTCCATTGTTTCAGGGTCATAGCCAAGGACCCACGATTCATCTCCAGTTATGACCTGTTTGAGGAAATGTGGGGCACTGTTAGCGGTTTGAAGCAAGTTCTCAGCAACTTCAGCACGAAATTCCTTCTGCTCTCGCGACAGAAGCCGTGGAACAAATTTTGCCATCACACGTTTCATGCCAAAATCNTCCGTCTAAATTGTTGAAAAGTAGNTTTTTGGAATCCCCAGATCACCTTATGATCCTCTTACTGTAAGTCGCAGATTTTCGTAGATTAAAGCCTGCACTTGTTCAACATTCTCAGGTGTTCTGCTTGTTGAAGCCTTCCAAAACGTGGATCACTTTCAAAAGATTCCCGGCNATCTTTGAAGCGTCTGTACCACAATTGTATCTCGACTTCACTCACTGAATCATCCCCGTAAGCCTTCTTAATCATCCGAACAGTTTCCGCGGACGAATGTTCTAGTTATACGCAAAACGTGATGCAGATTCACTGATCAACTTGTTCGGTCATTGTGAATGCGACAGTCACATAGTACACACGCTCACTCAATGGCGTATAGCAGCCAACTGAATAGTTCAATGGGTTAGTGACTGTTCACACATGCGCAGAAAGGTATCTTGTGATTGGCTACCAAGTTACATCAAGACCACGCAAACCGTTCTCGTGATATTCAAAATGGCTGGATACTTTCTGGACAGACTACGTATAAATCATTACACCGTGCTACTCTTGCAGGGGGATTTGGTTATTTCTGTATTCGATACTGTAGCATACAATAAGATTAGTTTACAATGTTAATATAAATTATTTATTACAAATTGTACTAAAATAAATTACAGTTTTATAGATCGAATTAGGATAATGCTGATGTGGTGTTCAGCGTCCTAACGACACAAGTTGAGTCATTTCAAGACAATGAACAATGCTTATTTTCATCAGTGAACATGAATGGACACCACACATATCCATGAGGTGCGAGAGATTCGAGTCTACAATCCCCGATCTACTGTAGGGTTCAAAATTATTGATACTAGAGTTTGAACACCTATATCCTGGGAATGGCAAGGCCAATCTTCATTTTTACACCAACTTTTTCAAGATTTTATGTAGATTTCAGGAATCCCCTAAAAATATTTTAAGAGTTTTTTATCGAAATGTTTTTTGACCGAAACAGAAAAATACCACTTTTTTAGGGGCCAAGGTTTAGTGCGAATATTTGGAAAACTTATTTTCAGATTAAATCCGCAAGAAGAGTGGAGGCTGCCGCACATTTAAGAGCAAAATTAAAAGAAAATCATGCTGTTCCGTGTCTCTCGTAGCACATCAGCGGAAAACGCTCACGTGGCAACCCTGTATCGTAACCCTAATTATAAACAAACACTAACGATGCTCACTTACGAATGAGCATATACTAAAGAGTGTCAGNGATGCTAACCTCAATGATAATAAGAAGTTGTCACNTTTTCGCGTAATATTTGTGTACACACATATTTTGGCATTTATATCTGACTGTAGTAAGCATTCACACTATTATCCATAGTAAAATTATGTTGTAAGAAATAATTTTGTATTAATAAAACGAAACATAAGAGGCATTTTTGCCATATTTAACCTCTCAAAATTTTCATGTTGGTTTTCAACAACAGTTGGAATGGCACCCAACACTATTCAGTGCCGTCATTTTATTTCACGTTTTTATTTTATGAGGGGCAGTCAAATGAAAAGGTACTGACAGATGTAGATGTTGAAGTATTGTTCCTACCTTAAAAAATAGCACCATGAACTTGAAGGCAGCTATCCCATTGTTGAGGTAGGCGATGTATGCCCTGTTGATAAAAGTCCTTGGGCTGTGACAGTAACCAATTCGTCACAGTGTCTTTGACGACGTCGTCGTCGTCCGAAGTGAACCTACGACCCTTCAAACAAATGGAAGTCCGGGCGCTATAGGGTGGATGTTCCAGTACTTCCCAACCTATTTATCGAGAAGACCATTTGTCTCATGTGAAACGTGTGGTCCACTTTTTCACAGTTTTGTGTGAAACACAGTCTTGTCCATAAACGTTGGACATGCGTTATAAAATTGCAATACGTGTGTTGCCTTCTGCAGCTAGGAATCTTATCACACTCTTGTGTTCTTCAACAGTGGAATTTTCCAATTGAAACNCCATGACAACGTTATGGCCGTATACTGGACGAAAGCATGACAGACGGGACTCTTTATACGCGTCCCCTACTCAAAGTCACGTGACCGGGTGGTAACGATACACATTTGCATGATGACTCATACATCAACCAACAAAACGCTGCTCTCTATTATACAGATACAAATCGGGCCTCTCCGCTGCAACCGTTGACGCCTTTTCATTTGTCTGCCCCTCGTACTAACAAACTATGGTAAGCTTTTCAATTTTAAAAATAATTAACTAAAATCAATCGATTGCAAAGCCTTTTTTTAAGATCCTTACCTATATATAACTATAAAACTTGCAAAAGAAAAAGCACACTGTCACTCGCTCCTCTCATTCCGAAATCTCACAAACTAAGTAAGCCTAAAATCACCGTTTTTGTACCATTTTA
>KZ872209.1:7455-28227 GCA_003456935.1 Machilis hrabei
TTAAATATTTTGTTGCCATATATTTTCGCTCTGCAACATAAATGAATGCGTTACTTAGTATTGAATATCGTTTTGGAACTCAACGTACAAGAACATTTCGTTCCTTTTGCCAGCCCTGGTTTAAACAAAAACATTTTGATGTTTAGGAGTGATTTCAGTATATTTTATATATCAAAGTATACTTAAAAAATCTGAGAATTACATCTTCATCTTGCCCCGCAATCAACTTCTAGTCTTGGCAGGAGGTGCTGTACACCAACACATACATCTACATCTACATCTACGATTCCATTCCCAAATTGCCAGAAGGAAAAAAGACCACAGATAACCAATTAGTTTTTAAACCTTTTAAAAATCCTATTGTCCCAGCGATTATTGGCCAATAAAATGCAATTTAGTGGTTCCAACGTTTCAGTTACGCTATTTAATCTATCGTAAAGACCCAACACAAACCTTGCTGTCCTATGCTATACCCCTTCAATGTAGTTTATTAAACCTACTTGGTGAGGTTCCCAAACACAACTATAGTATTGTATTATTCATAATACTAATGCATGGTACGTGATTAACTTAACATTTATTGAACTTCGCTTTAATGTCCACTGAACAAACCTCGGATTTCGTAACGCCTTTCCTACATTATAGTTAACGTGGGAATTCCACGACAGGATCGCACAATAATACTCACAAATACTAGTATTCATTGACTACGCCTAGTGTTGTACCACAGAGCTCACAGACGGTCTGAATTTTCTGCAGACGCTTTGTAATACACAAAACCTAGCATTTCTTAGGATTTAGTTTCAACTGCCACAAATTACACCATTCCCAAACAGAGTCCAGTGACTCTTGTAATTCCTCACCATCATCTGTAATATTTATTTCCCTGTACATGACGGTATCGTCCGTAAATAATCGAATAGAGGGCTGGATGTTTGCAGTCAGATTATAAACGCTTTACTGAAATCCAAGAATATGACATCTACTCGCTTTCCGCCGTCTACAATTTTGAATAGTTGTTCCACGAGTAAAAGTAACAGAGTTTCACAAGACAAACCCTTACGGAATACGTGTCGTTCGCCGAACAGTAATCCCTGAGCGTCTTAATGTTTCATTATATTGCTGCTAATAATGTGCTCTAGCAGCTTACAGAAAACAGAGATTAGGAAAATCAGTCCAAAAGTACAAAGACTGCCAACAGAGTTAGTAACTCTAATACGAAGTGAAATTAAGAAGAAAAGTTAATAAGAACAGGGCAGCAGCAAATAAAGATCTCTTTAGGATGAAATGAATTAAGAGTAGAAAAAGCTATTGAACATAACCAGAAAAAGGTCAACATAGATGATGATCATATGTACTGTTTAATGTCCTATCGACATTTTAGTAGGATGAACAATGTCTATTGTAATTAATGAAGATACATGGACATCACAAACATCCATGCTTTATGTGGGATTCGAACCCACTGTAATGGACATTTTTATGAACCCGTTACGTGTTTTTTTTCGGAAGTACGCTTTGTTTTTCTTTTCCTCCTCCACAGGAAGCGGTCGTTTGAGTTAGACTTTTTTTTTTTCTTATTCTTTTATTCAAATTTTTGTATGTGTTGGTTTTGTTTGTGAGGGTGAGTGTTAGGGATCGCGCGATTCTTTTGTCCCTGTTGTTGATTCTTTTGTCCCTGTTGTTGATTCTTTTTATCTTTGTTGTTGAATGTTTTGGATTTTTTGGGTATTGNATTTTCTAAATTTTTGTGTAAGTAAGATAAGTTTCAAATTAGGATAGCTGTGTGTTATTGATGGAAAAAAATTTGATCACCTGCACTTTACTCGAGGCATCGCAGCCCGTTGTTACGATTTGATTCACGGATACCTGTCGGTACAATACGAGAACGCCCTTTGACAGTGATTGGTCGGTGGTTGGTTAGTGTTACAGTAATTTGGTAGAAACATCAGGTTTGATGGTTGAGATTTTTTTTCTGGTGTGACTTCCTGTCAGAAAGCTTCTTTTTTTTTTTTTTTCAAGGTCAACAACAGCTGTTCAGATGTTGGCTGTGTGGTTGTGCTGTGTGTTGAAAGAATGAAGGGAGTCAAGGTCAAATCAGTATATGTAGCAATGGTAGCTATGATATGACCTTGACTGTACTTGTACCTGCAGCTGCATTGTTTGTTTACTTTAGTTGAGGTGGTGTGTTTGGTGACATCACCTGTGACTTGTGCTGGTTTTGCAGAGTGAGTTCTCTTCATGAGTTCAGTAAGTGAGGAGTGAGATGTTAGACACTGCAGTTATTGTCTGGTGTATTCTAACTTGCTAGTTACATATGCAAGTGGGTCTTGTGAACTTGTGAAGTGGTATTGTTAATAAAAGTACAGTTTATTATAACACTTTTATGAAGTTTATTCCAGAGCACATTCTTATTAAGATCAATTTAATTATTGACAACAGTTAGTACCTGGGTACGCCACAGTGTAGCGCCAGAGATTTACATCTGGTGTGTGGTATATAAGGACGTGCTTCAGCGTTGTCCTCACTTCAAGTGAGTCACGTCCGTACTCCTGGTAAGTTACGTTTCTTTTATTCCGTACTGCATGAATGCCTAGTTGTGCTAATACTGATTTTAGTGTATATCGGGTATAAATTCCTGATAGTTGTTCAGGAGAACCAGTGACTGTTTTGGTTTGCTCGTGTATCTTCAAGCTACCTTATGGGTTATTATGACCTTGGCTTGAGTAGAAGCCACACGAGTTACCAATTCTGTTTACTGTTTCTTCAGGACAAGGTAGCCTGATGTACGCTAATGTCGTTATTTTACAAGCTTGTTTATCTCAGTGCAGTAAGTGTGGCACCTTTTGTGACAATGCTTTTGATTGTACCGTTTTGCTAATTAACCAATTATTGACTCTGGTACATGTTACTGGCAAGTAGAAACTCGGTAACGCCTTTTCGCATTCCGAAATATACGCAAGTACGCGGACGCAAATTGGTCAGAATGTTGTGTTACGAGCTTTAGTAACGGTCGCAAGTACACGACGCAAATTGGTCAGAATGTTCAGTGTTACGAGCTTTAGTACCGGTCACTGCATTAGGTTCGATTGGATTTATACTGTTGTTAAATTGTTATTATTATTATTTTTCAATTGTATAAGGCCCCTGCTTTAGTGATTGTTAAATTCTGCTTTATAACTGAGAGCACTGCTGCTTAGAGACGTAACGTTTTAACTGGGCCACCTGTGTAGTGTTTATGTGAGCCAGTTTCTGAACAACTATTTTTCACATTTGCAGTGGACGAGGAGTTACGGCCTAAAGTCATGGTGGCCGAGTCCTGAGCTATGCAACAGACGCAGAATTTTGGGCGTCTGGTTTGAGAGATAACGCCGATGCCAACTGTTTGGTGACGCCGTGTTCTGGTCGATATTGGGCACAGATTCTTCCGTCGTCTTTGCAGGTAGTTTATTACCTTGACTGTGGTCCGATTGGACGAAGTCATATATACGCCAGCATTCAGCTAAGTTCATGGTGTTTGAGAGCAAAGCCGCAAACTATAACTTAAAGACTACTGACCTCAATAAGTGTTTGATTTCCGAAAGCCTCGAAATGTTTTATGGCCTGAATGATCAAGCTTATTATCAAGTGATGTACATCATAAAGCTCATGTTAATAAAGGCAGTGCAGGTAAACTTGTTGTTTTCTGTGTATTCAGTTGCTTTACCAGAGTCAGTAATCTATACAATCTTGGCATGGTGGGTGTTGAGTTGCTGTACATAACCCTGTTCTTTTGTTTATTGCCAGTCATTTTTTTTTTATTGATTTATAATTTTAGGCCACGGCTTCCAATTCATATGCTTTTCCTTGAATTATCAGCAAGCGCGACCGATATTTCGGGAAGTAACAGTCGTAGTCAGTTTATTTTTNCACGAACATTTTTCAAATTTAGAGTAGTATAACTGAGTATCACAATTTGAATCTGACGTTCATGGGTCGAATCCAGGGGAAATTATTAGATTTCGATAGCTCACAAAAATTTTCCAAAATCTCAAAATGCATAAGCTGTAAGTGGTTATTTTTTTCCAAAACATTGCAAATTTTGAATACATGATTTCTCAATTTCTTACCTAAATCCTGTAGTTACGGGTTCAAATCCAGAAACGTTTTTCGAATTATAGGCAAGAGCGAATTCTCGGGAAGTAAAAGTCGTTGACGGTTGATTTTCTTCACTAGAAGTTTTCAAATTTAGAGTAGTATGATTGAATTTAGCAATTTAAATATGAAGTTCATGGGTTTGAATCCAGGGGAATTTGTTTGAATTAAAGACATGTGAAATAGCCCACTGAAAATGCATTAAAATGTCAAAATTTATTTGTCGTAAATATATTTTTTAACAAAAGACTTCAAATGATGAGTTAATAAATTCGAAATTATTGACATATCCCGTGGTGATGGGTTCAAATCCTGACACTTTTATTTGATTTCTAGGCAATAGCGATATCTTGAGAAGTATAATAGATAGAAGATTGATTAATACACTAAAACTTTTCTAATGATGGGTACTATAAATGAGTGTAACGATTTATATCTGATAGTCACATGTTCGAATCCTCGAGAATTAATTTGATTTAGAAACAGTTGAAAAAGCTCAAAGAACAGTAGCAAGATTTTAAAACTTATATGTTATAAATGACTATTTTCTTTCCAAAATATTGCAAATGTTGAGTACTGACCTAAATGGGTTCGAATCCAGACTTTTATTCCATTTATGGAAGTTTGATTTTTGAACTAAAGTTTTCTAATTTTGAGTAGTATAATTGAGTATAACGACTGAATAAGTATGTTACGATTTCCGTAGACTTTTATTTCATTTGGGAAAATANTTTGACAGCAGTACTTTCAATTAAAATGCCTAATAAACCAATTAAAACCACTATAAATCAGAAATAATAACAATTCCTAGTGCTGCACAAAATACAATCCTAGCCATGTGCACTAACTTTGTGATTATATAAAACTATGAGATTTTTTTTTATTGATTAAATCTTTTGTTTGATAACAGCAAAAACAATTCTATTTAAACAAGAAGTACATCAGCACTGGTCATTACACTTTTTATCACATACGATTCTGCAAGTTTGAGGTAACCAGATACGAAATGATAGGTTAGCTGTCTACTACTCCTGCTTTTACAATATCAAGTGAAATTCAAGGGTTATTTTTTAAGCAAGGTCCGTTTGTGAATACCGTTTGAAATTCCGCCTGCGCATAAGAATGAGTGCGTGCGCAGGCTCCCGGCATTCTGTTGTCCTTTCCAGAGCATGCACAGTTGTGTATGGCAGACTGTACCAGAACCATAAGTTCAAAATAACCAAGTAAATAAGTAGAACTCCAATGAGATGATTCACTTTTCCAAAAGGAGTTTATTCTTTTAAAATACACTGGTAGAAAATAAGTAAGATATATTCTCTTAATAATTTGTAGAATTAAAAGACATTTGAGGATGGCAAAACTAATAATGAATAGAATAGAAAGACAGACTTCTGAACAAGCATGTTCACTAGTTGCCATCCCACACAAGACTGACTGACTGACTGCTCACTCTCAACTGCACTACACACAGACAGGTGTAGCACTCAACAAAAACAAGAGAGTACTGTACTCAAGGTACACAACAAAAAGTAAACAAAGTCAGCCAAGTGCAAAAGATGCACCTTTACATACCAAAACACAATTTGCATTGTTTACTCCTGTTTTTGTGTGAAAAAAACAATATAATCACAACACATTCTTTGAGCAGAATCCAAAGCCATTTGCATTCATTTGCGTCAGTCTGTTCGCTTCGTACACTTCGTTTAAATGTTTAAGAAAATCGAGCGCCCCGCCAACTGTGAAATACTGTCAGTCATCCAATTAATAACAGCAAGAAACATGATATCTGCGGATATTCATCGCCAGATATGTGACGTTTACGGTGACAATGTAATGAGTGACAGTGAAGTGTGAAAATGGGTGAGACTGTTCCAAGGAAAATCGGGAAAACGTCCATGATGAATCGCGCTCTGGTAGGCCAATGCAAGGCCACATGCTGCGGCTCAAACTCAAAATCTGATAAAATGTTTTGGCTGGGAGGTATTCGATCACCCGCCATACAGTCCAGACCTTGCGCCTAGCGACTACCACCTCTTCCGCCATCTGAAGACCTTCCTGGGCGGCAAGCGTTTAGACACTGATGAAGAAGTGAAAACGATCGTGAGTAACTGGCTATCATCACAGGCGGCAGAGTTCTATGACGGCGGTATCCAAAAACTGGTAGATCGTTACAATAAATGTTTAAATCGGCAAGGAAATTATGTAGAAAAATAGAGAAAGGTATGTAAATTCAGAAAATAAATGTTTTTTTGAAAAAAATATACTTCGTTTTTATTGCAACACACCTTTCTTAAAAAATAACCCTCGTACATTCAACACTCTGTTATGTAACTGCTATGCATACAAATCTTTCGCACGATTAACAGCAAACAGTGATATTTTCATTAATTCAAACATAAAGGACCCTGTCACACTGCCGATGTGTATGCCCCACGTTGGGCGCCACATGTCACACTGCCGATATGTACACCCAAAAGGCTCTAATGTTGCCTAGGCGCTACATGTCACATGGCTGCTTTGCTGCCTCATAGAATTATAATTATGGAACACCCTGTTTATATGTTTAAAACAAAAATTAAAATTTCATCACGTCAGCAAAAAATTTTAAGGTTGGAGACCAATATTTTAATCTTTAAATAATTTTTTTTTTGTTATTTACATAGCTGATGACCAACGTCAAGTTGTGAAACTGATTCTGTTATCATAAAAATAATAATAATAGAAGATATATCGTTAACATAATAAGGTGTTGTTCCAGGATGGAAACTGAACATAAAAATATGCGTACATGTGCTGTACAACTATCAAATGTTAAATTTGTTACTACTCTATATTTCAATATTTCCTGGTAATTCGTCTATTCAAACAAAATACAGAAAGGTTTGCCAGTATCTGAAATGCACAGTTTTTTTAGTTTTAAAAATAGATTTTCCCCATGTTAAATCTTGCAAAAATTAATTTCAATCAAATATTCATTTTTGTTAATCAAGAACGAAGCAAGGGCATACTCTAATTGCTTCCACCACCTATCACCATTTACGATCTACTTCTTTTCACACCATCAAAATTATGTAATGATCAATTTGTTTGAACTATATGCAATTCAAATGCCATATACACGTACAAGAAAATTAATAATTCAGAAATAAAAATAGCGATTTAAATTCCTATTTAAAATGAATCCACAATAATACACAGCGGTTAACTCCAAAAAAGTACCAATCAAAGAAGTTGGTATTAATTTATTATTTTTTTATCTGTATTAGCAATCACAACAATTAGGTTGATTACTATTTTTTTCAAATGCTATTTAGCAGTCTTTCACATACTATAAATATGTAGAGAATCTGAGATCAAACAATAGTATTACTTTAGTTGATCTGTAATTGAATGGGGTCACTCAGAAGATAGGAAATTCACAAGTCACGGCCTCGCCAAGCCTACGGTTCCCCCTTAAACAAATATGAAGTCGAATCAGTAGCACTCGACACATATTTGCAAGTTACAGCATTTACACCTGTAACTTCAACACAATGAACTTCTAAAGTGTTAGGCACAGCAGTTATTCCATCACTTCTTTTATCAACTATCAGTTTTGCCTCCTCAATGTCTTCAGCATCAACGTGTAACACATAGATTTTATTTACTTTTCCATTAACAACATGCACAAAATCCTGCATTCTGTACCAATTCCTTACCAGAGCAAGTAGCAGTCCAGGCTATTAAGTCTCGTTAAGCATCGTTAAGTCGCTTATTAGCTTTACCCCAACACTGTCTTTGGAATTTTACGGGTCTCAGCATTTGAAGAAGCAGGCAGAGTTTTGTGCTGTAGACTGTAGGTTCAGTGCTAGGTTTACCAGTAATGTCAGGAGATTGTACAGCAGAGTCTTGGTTCATATTATTTTGTGTAGCTCTTTTTTTCTTTTCCCTCTCATTTCTTTTATAAATCCGGTTTTTCTCTCTCAAAAGCTAACCTTCAAACTTGACCTTTTTTCAACTTCGAGATCTCGGTTTTTCTTCTTGTACCATTCATACTTTCCACTCTTCTTCAACCTTTTTGCTTTTCAGCAGGAATAAGAGGCATTTTAACTACTCACACTTAACTATAAATATACAAAGTAGTTTACTATAACTGTAAATGTTTTAAAAGAGTTCACAAATTGAACAACTGCAACTAACTTCTCATTTCCTTCCAAAAAACAAATGAGCTCTAACTTCTGCCAAATGTAAATACAGCTGATTACCACTTCAGCTGTTTCCTCTATTCTTTAAATCAACTAAGGAACAGTTAAAGGTATCATTACAATCATACTAAAATAATATGGAAATAATTCAGGATTGAATATTAGTTTTACCCACTTGATAAATATCAACGTATCATACTATGTCAGTCAGTTAGCAAGGTTTATTCCTATGTAAACAATTTTTAATATTTTTTTTAGTATTGGTATATGTCAAATATCGTTCATAAACAGAGAATATGAATGTTTTACTTACACACATAAAATATAGAAAGGCTATAAAACTTTATGCACGTCTGTGGTAACTGACTGATGCAAGAATGTATTGCTTAACATTTTAGTGTATTAAGTTCACTCGTTTGGAACTATTTTGAGGTTTCCGAGTTCTAAATGTAAATATAGGGTAGTTCAAACACATTAAAGTGATTTGCTATGCAAAGAGTTGTTTTGTTATTTTTTTGCACACATTTGAAAACATAACTTTACCGTAATCTGAATAAATGTGATCTTCAGAGCTTTTCAGAGCAGACATGGCGATCAAAACAGTAAAATACTTTACGAAACTGAAACGTTTATAGTCTTTCCTACAAAATGATGTACAGCAACTTATTGTATGTGACATTTTTATTTTTGCCTCTAAGGTTTACATTTTCATGGAATTGCCCATAAGGAGTCACACTGGCAAATTTATTACAGCACAAGCTGCTTTTCTGTGTTATTAACAGAAAAAAAAACCATCAGAGAGTTTGAAACTAATTCAGTATTGTCCTTGTTCTTAACCACAATACACAAGTTTTTGACAAATACACAACTTTTACTGCAAATGCAAAGAACAAAGTTGATTATATCATATCTATTACATTTATATGAACATATAAAAGTTTTTAACGATTAATATTATAAGTCTTAAAATTCCCCCAGCTGGTAACTGCAACATATGTATTCCACATATTCCTTTAAGTGCTATAGATAGTGTAAATTTGACTTTCTTGCTCATATAATACCACATTTTGCATGGGTCTGAATCAACTTGTGGAGATGATAAAACTTCAGCAGTAAATTCCTGTTTAAACATTTCACATTCTTTGAAATCAAATGCATGAAACTTAAAGAAACTTAAGGCTGACAATAAAAAAAGTCAACCACAATTAAAAATACTTACTACAATTCTGTACCACTGATCATCACCCTTATGAATGGGAAGTAATCTTCGAGCCACTCCAGGCGGAACTCTGTCCGACCATTTCTTCTTCCCTCCGCGATACGGATTACTGTAAAATAGATTCCGGTATACAGTGATGTGCATATAGCTCATTATTTAATCTGGGAAAATATGCAAAATTAACATAGGCAAGAACATATTACTGATCCACTTTTTAAATTGCAGTGTATACATTAAGTTTTAATTTCTTTAAAACATACATAATCATGTAAGCCTTATATCTGACACAATAAGAACTCACAGTAGTTAGTGAATCCATTTGAATGGTCAACATTTTCTTGCTCCTGGATGTGAACCAAACACGTTGCATGATAGATAGCTTACCTTTTCTCCACGCAGAGATGGGTGTCAAATAACCAATAATAATTGTTCTGCCTTTATCTGTTATGGATAATATCTAGATACAATATAAGTTTTTTTGTTATAAAAATGGGACAAATAACAGATTCACATCTACATCTTACCCCGCAATCAACTTTCAGTCTTTGGCATACGATTCCGTTACCGAATTATCCGAAGAAACAAATACCCGTCCGTTCTACACCTAAGTTCCCTAATCTTATTTGCATCATCGTTTCTACCTATATACATAGCTGTTTGCAGTACGTGTTCGCAGTTTAATGACAATTGACCCTCAATTATTTGTTTAAACCTTTTCATCCTATTTTCGTGGCAATTTTCAGCTACTGAAAGTCAGTTTAGCTGTTCCAACATTTCAGATATGTTATCTATCTATCGTAATGACCCAACACAAACCTTGCTGCCCTTCGCTGTACCCCTTCAATGTAGTTTATTAAACCTACTTGGTGAGGGTCCAACACACAACTACAGTATTGTAATATTGGTAATACTAATGCATTATACAGAGTTTGATAAACTTTTAAAGAACTTTACTTTATAGTCTTTTCAACAAATCTCAAATTTCATAACGCCTTTCCTACAATACAGTTAACGTGTGAATTCCATGACAGAACTTTGCAAAGTAATACTCCTAAATACCGTACTTGTATTCATTAACTACGTGTAATGTTGAACCAATGAACGAGTTTATAGAATTTTCTGGTGATCCTTTGTAATATGCCAAACCAAGCATTTCTTAGAATTTATTTTTAACTGCCATAAATTACATCATTTCTCAACAGAGTTCAGAGATGCTTGCAATCCATCAACATCTTCTGTACTATTTATTTCCCTATATATTATGGTATCGTCTACAAATAATCGAATAGAGGACTGTATGTTCGCAGGTAGATTCTTAATGTAAAGTAAAAATAACAACAGACCTAACACACTACCTTTGTGGGACTCCCGACGTGATCTGGACCGAGTTAGATGTGACTCCATCAATAACAACACGTTGCGATCGATAATAAAGAAAGGATTTTAACCGGTTAAGAATTNAACGGCCTATTTTATAAGCCTCTAGCTTCTGTAACAGTCGTAAGTGAGGCACAGTGTCAAACGCTTTACTGAAATCCAAGAATATGATATCTACTTGTTTTCTGCTGTCTAAAATTTTGGATAGTTCTTCCACGAATAAAAGCAACCGAGTTTCACAAGATAAACCCTTACGGAATCCATATTGTCCCCTGAGCGTCTAAATGTTTCATTAAATTGCTGCTAATAATGTGCTCTAGCAGCTTACAGAAAACCGAGGTGACAGAAACATGTCAATAATTTGCAGGATCCTGTTTATCTCCTCCCTTGTGAATCAGAACTACGTTTGCATTCCGGTAGCCACTTGGAATTTTTCCGAGGAATAAACTCCCAGCATAGAGTTGTGACGAATGGTCCGAGATCTTCAGCTAAAAGAAAGTAAACACAGGATNGAATACCGTTTGACCCGGGAGATTTCTCTGGTTTAATCAGCTCTTAAAGCTTAACTAACCTTTCAGTCGTGATTAACATCTCTCGCATCTCCTTGATGTTTTCAGTAACAAAATTAGTAGGGGTGGGTCGAACCCTGGTTTTTGCATCCAAACATTATTATATTCTTAATTAATTATAATCTCAGTTTATTTATCACAATCTATAAACACTAGTACTGTTTACACATTAGTCAATTTATACAGTAAGTTTCCTGATCTATATTCTCACTCTCTTTAACTCCTCTTCTTTCTCGCTTCTAATATGTAATCAGGTTCGAGAATGTTCATACTTCTTGTGTAACGAGGGTCGATTAACCCGGGTAGAATGCAGTGCGTGTCGAACTTTTACAACTGCTTCTCCATCTTTTGCTCCCAAAATTCGACACTTCTGCGGACTTTTATTACTTTCATACCTTTTGGCGTCCATAGAACAAAGAAACAAGTTTGACGACGGTTAATTTGAAGCTGGCCCTGGATTTGGAACACGTATTTGTGGTTTTCCCGAAGCAGCATATGGCTTCCATCAATGTAGCAATAGTCAATTTTTTTTGTTTTGTACGCATTCAGTTGGAGTCCTTGTCTCTGGCAACGTGCGGACACTTTACTTCTACGGTAATACTTTCACCAATTAATCCGTCTGGATTTGCACCTAAAAAGTAGTATTTACTATCGACAAATAATCCAAATTTTTCCACAATAATGCCGTACTCTTTCTGAAGCTCTTCAATGCCAATTTTCTCTTTTTCTCGTCCTATTTCATCGATGATGTGGAGACGTCGCTATACAGCAAACTTATGATTGTACTTCTGCACGACGTAGTCGTTCTCATTTTACAAATTTTACCGAAGGAAGAAGCGGTTAGTCTGTTCTGCCTTTCCTGCAGCCATAANTGGCAATTGGACTGGTGGTCTATTGTCTGTCTCTCGAGTACATTGCGTTCCTCCTCTGATTTCCTGAGTGAAGCCAGAAACTCCGTTTTCTTCTGTTCGTACTATGCGATATCCATATCTGGACATTGGGAGCGAGGGCCATAATCTGCAATATCATCGTTTGAACATTTACCCTTTTTGTTTGCACTTGTACTAGAAAATACAATTTTTCGTTTAGTGTAACTACTTCGTTGACTGTGGGCTTTGTACTTCTTAATAAGTTTATTAGTAAATTCTCCTGGACTGCTTTTATACAGAGACGTATGCACTTCACTGTGCAGCTCACCCGACGTGTTGTAAAAAACGACTGCTCCTTCGCATCTTACTTGATACGAACCTTGCAATGAATAATTTAACTCTTTTGCCTCCCACAAATTTGGCCACTACAGAATTAAAACCTTCTGCTACATCGTAAATAAGGCTTCTCGCGTTGTCAGCTACACCGTCTACAATCTTCATGATTTCTTGATAAATCCCATATCCTGATAGCTGTTGAACAAAATTATCTTCCTTAGACCTCCCTCCACAGCAAAAGTACCGTATATCGGCACATCTTTTGTGCTCTCCAAAAACGTGACTAGGTCCGTTTATGTTGTCCGCTCTTAGAAGTTTCACACGTTCTTGCAACCGATTCTGACGACCTCTAAACTCGCAGGATTTAAATATAGCACTTCGCAATCTGANAACGTTTTGCTTTAAGATGTTTCGTTGTTTAGGAAGACCCACTTTTGTATTCAACGACACATCATTTAACTTTTTGGAACAGTTTCTCAGAATATGTCTCCGACACTCTATTTTCTCGACTACCATGTTGTGTCCGTACGGCATTGCGTCGAAAACCCTCTTGTGAATGCTACTATCGCCATCGCCAATCATTTTGTGGTATTTCCATCCGTGCATGTGGACACTACATTTAAAACCTTCAACTACTATGTCGGCTTCCATGCTGCTTGAGCTCTTCTCCCAGTTTTTTTAAAGACAGACGTTCATTTGGTTCTTTGCTTTTTGACTTGGCTCTCTCGCACACAGAACAGTACTTGTTTCTCACTCCAAGGAAAATAACTTTTTTGGTCCTATATCCCACAATACAAGTTACACCAGATAAAGTTTTGTACGATCTTTTACCCCAGCTACCATCTGCTACAACAGTAATTAAAGGATATCCTTCCTTATCAATTTCACCATTTTCTCGAGCTAGTCTTCATTCTTGTTTACCTGCTTCTACCATGACTTTCCATGTCCTTTTTTCCTCAGCTGATGCAACTAGATTGTGGTACTTTGTGTAAGTATGGCCTGAAAGTGATGGAACTTCCATTGTCACTGTCACTTCATTTAGCTGTGAATAGCCTGATGCAACGGTGCCAGATACAGCTGCTAGGTTGAAATTAATTGCAGTTTTCTTTTTCTTGGGGTCCTTGGAACAAATCTTTTGTGTCAAGTGACACATTCTACATTTAAAGGTTAGTGTAGTTTCTAAACCATCCCTTGCTTCTTTTATCACTGTCATGTCAGCAAGAGTACAGTTAAAAAAATGATGATGGACTGTGATTTGTTGGAGTCTCTCTATGAAATAACCAATTTCTACAATATGATGACCAGTCAGTTTCAATTGCAAATTCTTTTNTATACCTGTGTCTTCAGATTCCTCATTTGGTGTGCGTTTCTCTCCTTCCTCATTTCTACACAACTCTTTGTTTGGAAAGATTTCAATAACATTATCCACTTCCACAAAAGTAGCAGAGTCGTCTTCATTATGTCGTAGCTCTTCTTTTTCTGTTGTATTCGCGGATGTCTTCAATAGGTGGACGATTGTTTCTCCTATGTCAGCACCATCCCAGAATTGTTGATCTACCTTCATTTCCTCTTCTTCTATTGGATTCTCAGTTGTCTTCGATAGACAGATGACTGTTTCTCCTATGTCAGCACCATCCCAATGTTGGTCATTTACCTTCTCAAGCATTCTGAAACGTAAAACAATTATGTAGGAGCATTCAATTTGGTCAAATAAACTCCTCCTAACTGAAATTAAAAAAAAATTGAATAAGTAGGTACTTACAATCAAATAAATTATACCATGAAATTATATAAATTTTGCATTCCTTTTTAAATAATAAAGTTAGGTGAAGGTCTCCAAAGTTTTGGAAATTATCGATGTAGTTAGTTACACTATGTTAACAGAATGAAATAGGTGGATGGGTTTTTATGTACAGGGTATTTCCAAACTCAATACACAAACAGTGAGGGGTAGTTAAGGAGTCCAAGGTAAACATTTTTTGTTCGGAAACACTTTGTTTTCCCGCTATGCGACTACAAAATCGTCTGAGGTTATAGTAAAAAACTGGCATGAAAACATTACACTTAAATCAATGTTTGAGACATTCGCCCCACAAAAAAAGTCCAAGCAAGAAAGATCTGGGAATCTTGGCGGCCAAGCTACTGGTCCAGCACGACCAATCGATTGGTTGGACGTGTGGGCGTGGCGAATGTTTGGCGAGCGTTACTTACAGGACTGTTTTGTTCCCACTGTGAACTTGTGGAGGAAGTGGAATCATGGTATGGTCCTGTTTTTCATGGTATGGTCTTGGTCCACTGGTTTTAGTGCCTGAATCCATGAATGCCAAGGCCTATGAAGAAATTTTTGACAATTCAGCGCTACCTACGCTGTGGCAACAATTTGGTCCATTTCATTTTCAGCATAACAATGCAGCCGTACATAAAGCAAAGTCTATAACCACGTGGTTTGAGGACATGGGAGTGGATGAACTCGAATGTCTGGTCCAAAGTCCTGACCTCAACCCCATTGAACACCTTTTGGATGAACTGGAGCACCAGTTGAAAGCGAGGCCAAACCTCCCACAAAAAAAACACATTTTCAAATGTATTAGATCACTCATACGTACGTTACAAGTATTAAAATGATGGAGTTACGAGTCATTCCGTCTCAAATGAACAGTGACTTTAGCTGATTATCTCAGATTTTAATGAAATTTGGTACATAGGTGCCCTCTGTATAGACTAAGAAAATACCCAAATTTTATATTTAAATATCAACTGGTTTAGAAAATATGATTATTTAAATTTCCCAAAAATTGCCCCAAATCGCATGATCGATATCTTTTTAAATTGCGATTGCAGCTCTCCTAATTAAGATAGAGAGATGGGAGAGGTGTCTTTTTGCAGCATTTTAAATGCGCCTTTAATTCACATACAACACAATAGGGGTTAATATAAAAAAAAATTATTAAAATTTGCAATAAAAATTTTGATTGCAGATTTTTAAAAATGCACTGCTTCAACAAAATTAAAAAAATTGTAAAGCCACCCTTATATGTTTTTAAACTGATAGCGTAAGTTTAAAAATGGGATCATAATGGGCTCACATGGAAAGCTATATTCATAATCAACCTTACACAAGTTTTTAATGATGAAATGTGTTTGAATTTGAAAAAAATTTAGGCTATTATCTTAAAAATTTCTTCGAGTTAATTTTTTAAACAATGGATATAGGCCTATTTTTTTCTTTAGCATTTATTTTAGCAAAAAATAATGGTCAATTGTTTGGGTTTTTTTATTTAGACTTCATGGATTTAAAAATTTTGTTATTACCATTTTGAAAAAAAATGATGTTCCGACTTGAAAACTGAGTCTGTTGTTCTTATGATAAGTAACCTGTTGCAACATGCGCCCAACAAGCCTGTAGCAACCTGCACTCCTTATCAGACCTTGCAGACCTCAGTCGTCTCCCAGTCTTGGTGGTGATCAGATGTGTTTCATAGAGTGTGTGATGTGTTTTATGAAGTGAATTTCTTTTGTGGTTTAGTGCTCAAAATATAAATTTGTAATGCAAGACATTTATTTGATNTTCACATTTATGCATAAATATTCAAAAATGTAAAAGATATGCAACATTTCAATGTTTTAATCCATTCAAAAAAATGACCATAGGGTGAGGGACAAAAAACAACAACTTAGAATTGTGTCCGACTGGATGTGTGAAAATTTTGATGACTTACCGAAAGAGGCTAAAATTTGTGATTCCTGCAGAAAACAGTTCACACCCTTCACTCATCACTAGACCAGAGAGGTTAGCTAGACGAAAATCAATGAAAGGTACGTTGTTTTCGAAATTGGTTACTGATATTTTCGAACCTCGATATCGATATTTGGGATATATTGAAATGCTATTTTGAAGATATCAATGGATTGATACTAAAAATGTCACGCACCCCTAGTGCTTTGTTCTTATCTGCGAAAAGAAAAGAAAGGCCGAAAAGCTGCTAGAATGGTTGAAATCATGCGCGAAAGGATAAGTAATGCTGCTTGAATAAATGCCTCAAAATCCTCTTTCAGCGATAAAGATTGCAACAAACAATCAGGTGGCTTTTGGACATACTTGTAAAGGCACGGACAACAATGTGGATGTTCGACAGGAATTATCAACATCGAGTTTAGAGACGCATGTTTTGTGTTGTAAAAATGTCCAAATAATTTAGTATTCATTTACTTAGGCCAGTTTGAAAAAGAATTTGAAAACAAAAATGAAAAACGCCTATTATTTTCAACGAGAGTCTGTCTGTTGTTTTGACTGCGTGAACCATTTTTTAGCAACCTTGTTATTTACAAAGGAATTGCGCAGACAGCCACGTTGTGATGACATACTTTCTATACACCTAACGACACTTTTCATTTGGTTCCAAAATGCAGTTTGATGTTTAAATGACATTTTGTCAACAGTATCCAATTTTGATTACAATCGGAAAAACCTGATGCCTTCTTTAATTACAATCTAACATTCCCAGGTGGTACACTCCAACTAAAGGACTTGGAGGAAGAGTTTTGTGTAGAATTGTTCTCAGAATTCATTTAACACCTCTGGAAGCGATTGAGCAGAATAAATTATCATTTTGTACCATAAAGACGGTAAAATATATCTAAAATCTTAAGTTGTGTATCCCTATCAAATTCAAGGACAGATTCACATCACTAAGAAAGAGTTTTATATCTTCATATTTTAGACACCTTAAAGCATGCTTCTTCACAAAATTGAAAAGATTANATTTTTTGGAACACACGATTGTCAATAAAACTTGTCGACTTCTACAGGAACTGTATCGTACCCGAGCTCTTTGATGCGCGTTATACCCGACGACTGCTCATTCGAGATCTCCAGCAAGGCGACTAAATATCGAAGTCAGATTGGCCGCCTCTTTGTTACTTCACTTGAATTACTTTATTTACACATTTTGCTGAGTTTTCTACAAGAAAAGGTAACTTTTTTTAATCATCTGCTTTGAACGCTTTTCAAATATATATAAAAAAAAAACTTTCTTACTGGNATCACCTTATCTCTTCAGCTTTTATGGAACTATTTACCCCTATAAAATATATATAGTATTGGAAAGTTCATAAGCAGAGGAAGCTTTATCACTCTTTATATTTAAAAAAAATATACGNTTGTCTGTGTGTTTGTTTGTCTTATAGGCAAGACACGTCNTATCTTTAAAACGAATTACAGAATTGAATTAAAATCTACAGAGTCCATAAATTTCACGGGCAACCGACTAATTACGGTNTTACTTTAATTTNAATCGGAATTCTCTCTAAAACTTGAAATGGTTTGCAACGAAATAATATTCATTCATTACATTTGTATAAGCTATCATTTATATGAAATATTTCAGTGTCCGAATCCAGAGATCAAGGGTTCTATCTCAACCGAGGTCAAACTGAACTTTGTGGCGACAAAAATGTATTCCATTTATTGTTAAAATAAAGTCCATTCTCTTTATGTTTAACCACTTCAAATAATGCATATTTATGATTGGCTATAAACAAAACAGATACCAAATGTGTCACTCAAACATTCATCATACTATTGATTGACATATAAACTTTCGATAACAGTGTTACCGGTAGATACAGAGCTATCACAACTTCCACGCATGCGCAGATACAGCAATGAAGTCGGCATTTAAATTGTATTATCGTTAAAAAATGCTTTAATAATAACCTTCACTCACCTAATTTAACTAAACTCACCTAAAAATCAAGTACTTGCACTTAGTTTTTTTATTTCTGCCCAAAGTCATCCATTATAACCAAATTCATTTTCATGGAGGCTCTTGATATAACGAAACCTGTTATTTTACATTACAAAATGAAGTAAATAATGCTTTTTCTTATTTAAAAAGTATACTTTGATCAAATTTTCTCATTTTTCCTATGGTTTATTACTGTGTAAACATTTGATATTTTTGTCTTCACAGCTAATGAATGGCACAAACAAATAAGAAAACGTATTATTTTTTTAATTAACAATTTTAGTGATGTCTTTAGATTGAACTTTCACAATATTATTATAATTTTATATTTATTACACCATATGGATATAACAAAAGATATACTTTTGGTTATAAATAGCCAGACGATAAAGAATTGGCGAAACTTGTACTTCTAATTTGCGCCATTTTTTTCCGAATTCTAAAAGAAACCTGAGGCCGAGATTTGAGTCAAACATTGTTGACGACCACAAACCGTTACCTCCCTAATCCGTCTCTCACCCAAGGCAGTGTAAATGTATACCTGCTACGGGGCCGAGGACTTGTCACCCAGAAAATTGACAGCCAGACCTGAAGGTCGCCATCGAAGACTAAAGCCTTAAACATTTTAAAAGGAATTTCACTACTTTTGAAGAAATGAAATGCTTCTGTAATCCTTACATCTACATCTTACCCCGCAATCACCATAATGGCATTTGGCAGGGGGTACGACAGTACCATATGTTACGAATCCAGGTTTAGGTGATCTTCCAATCTCGAATCGATCTAGGAAAAAAGGACCAAAAGTACGCGTTAGTCTTACATCTGATTTCCTTTATTTTATCCACACGGTCGTGCCTAGCTATGTAAGTTGCAGGTTGTATAACCTCTTGTACCCACATTTACCTGAGAATGAGAACTGGTTAACTGTTCTAATCTCCTANTTNNACNNGATCGACGATATACATTGCAAGGTTCCCAACCTAACTGCTCTAACATCTCAGATACACTATCCATCCTATCCCACTGTCCCAAAACAAACCTATCTGCCCTTCGTTGTACTGACTGAACATGATTTTGTAACCCTACTTCATAGGGGTCCCAAACGCTACTACGGTTTTGGATAATAGGGAGTACNAATGTATTGTACGCAATTTGTTAAACATGCTATGGACATTGGACAAAGATCCTCTGAAGAAACCAAAGTGTATGTAGCGCCTTACCCACGATATAACTTATACGAGAATTCCACGAAAGGTCATCACTAACAATAACGCCCAAGTATTTGTATTCTTTCATTACTTTTATAGTTTCTCCATGAAGAGTATAGCTACTGAATACTCTTTGATGAGATCTCGACACCTGCATTACCGAACACTTTTTGAATTAAGTGTAAGCTGCCATGTGTCACACCAATCCTGTACGACGTTAAGTGATTCTTGTAATGCTTTAGAATCATCTTCACTACCGACTTCTCGATAAAGAACTGTACCGTCAGCAAAAAGCCTAACAGTAACCTGAACTCGCGAAGATATATGATTTATGTCTAATAAAAGCAACAATGGACACAGCACACTCCCCTGGGGTACCCCGGAAACTACGGCAGCCGCAACGGACATGCAACCCGTTACTCTTTGAGTTCTGCCTGATAAACATGAAATTAGTGTGGCAGTGAATCAATCCCCTTCTAGCATTGAACACTGTTGATTCACCACGAATGCAGAGAGTAGTGAACAAGTTTAGGGAGAAGCAGACATTCCAAGGTGTGTCAATTACTTAGCCAATTACAACAATGCAACAAAAGTTCGGTACTTTCAGATTACAGTTTTTGTAATTGTTAGTGGACAATGTAAATAATCGTTTTGAGGACAAAAATTGTTTATGTGATGCATCTGTGTTAAACCCTACTTCTTGGCCAACAGAAGAATGTTTGGTGAAGAATCTATTCTTTGTTTANGCAAAGTTGTGAAACAGGAGAACAGAGAAACAGAGTCAATTTTAAAGGACTTTCGATTGTACAAAGACAATGCACGTGTTGTACCACCTGCACTAAACGATCTTATTAACTCAACTGACGTAGGACTCTTATCTACGGCGGAATGTAAATGTGGATTTAGTATGATGAACACAACAGATTGACACAGTTGAATGCAGTGGCGTCTGGTGACTAACATAACAGGTAGTGTGAATGAAAATTCTACTGCTCCTAGTAACCATACATTTTTTCATAAGATTCTGGAATAGTGACACCCTTTTAATGTTACATCTTGTCTTTCAGTTCATGCTGAACTTTTACATGTAATAAAAAAAATTATTAATATTCTTTAAGAATTATAATAG
>KZ872210.1:26532-40336 GCA_003456935.1 Machilis hrabei
ATTTTTTTCAAGCAGATAATATCACTTCCAAGTGTTGTCTGGCCTTCACAAGAGTAGGTAGTTCATTTTAAGGTATTGTGAAGGCCAGACAACACTTGGAAGTGATAGTATATGCTTGAAAAAAATAGTTACTCCAAATATGTCATTACTCCAAACTGGGTCTACACCCTAGGCACTCTTTCACCAGTTGTTAATACTATTTACAACTGGTGACCAGAGATGGTAATGTATAGCGTAACAGAACGATGACAAGAGCACCCATGTATAGAATGGGCGTGTTCCGTTCCGGGACGACCCCTAAAATATGTGGTGTATAACGGAATGGAACGGAACGATGACCAAAAGTACCCATGTCTGCTGGTGATAAAGTGCCTACCTGATAGTGCAAGTTACCTAGCAAATAGCCTAACATTTTTAGGTTATTAGGCTAATTGCTTTCTCACATATCATTGGATTAAGTTATGGTATTATTATAATGAAGAATAATAACTGAAAATGACTACATTCTTCTTGTCTGGTCCTAATTTCACCAACAGCCTTTTTTGTCAACTATAAACACATATCCCCAATAACAGCTGTTTTTTCTGTAATGGCCGCTTCAAGTCAATGATGTACACTGTTGCCAAAAACATTTAAAGAAAGCTACCAAAAGAGTTGTTTTTTAGTACAAATACCAGATTTTGCTACAACTTGACAACAGTGTTCTCCCAATCGAGCCGAGCCCATGATAAGTTGAGACAATGCAATTTGTCATTGGTGCATACCAGTTCGAGTCAAGCCCGGGTTTGGGCTAAGCCAAGGCTCGACTTTGAGTGTTTCGAGTCTACCGTTGGTGCAAACGGGATTTAATGTTAAATGTAGGTGTATTTTAAACACTAATCTCAATATCTTTATTTTTCTATATGAAACGATAGCTGACAGTGAGGTGCATCCACCTGTGTTTCAAATGTGAAAATCGAACAGTAACTTTAGATTTTACCGGTGAATAACGAATTGTAGTTACGTTATCAACTATCGTTTTGGATTTTTAGAGTGTATATGATTTTTATGGATATAATGGTAAAAATGTATGTCCTATATGCAGCTTTTCGAGCTCTTTAATTTTAGTTATCAAGCATTTCTTCATAATTTCAATTTTTAGGCTCTATTGTGATTTTTACAGTAATTAAACACTTCATGTTAAATGTAGGTGTATTTCGAACACTAATCTCAATATCTTTGATTTTTCTATTTTAAACGATAGCTAACAACGAGAGGCAGTGTTTGAACTTTGAAAATCGAAAACTAACTTTAGATTTTACCGGTGATAAACGAATTGATGTTAATTCATCAACTACCATTTCGGATTTTTAGAGTGTATATGGTTTTTAAAGATATAATGGTAAAAACGTATGTCCTATATGCAGTTTTAGCTCACTTGAATTTTAGTTATCAAGCATTTCTTCATAATTTCAATATTTTAGGCTCTATATTGACTTTTACAGGGATTAAACACTTAATGTTAAATGTAGGTGTATTTTGAACACTATTATCATTATCTTTGATTTTCTATATCAAACGATAGCTAACAACGAGATGTTTGAAATTTGAAAATCCAACAGTAACTTTAGATTTTTTTGGTGATTGAAGTTACTTCATCAACTACCTTTTTTTATTTTTAGAGTGTATACGATTTTTAAAGATATAATGGTAAAAACGTATGTCTTATATGCAGCTTTTAGCGTAATTAAATTCTAGTTATCAAGCATTTCTTCATAAATTTCAATATTCTAAGCTTTGTAGTGACTTTTAAAGGGAATATACACATAAAGTTAATGTAGGTGTATTTCGAACACTAATTTCTATATCTTTGATTTTTCTATTTAAAACGATAGCTAACAACGAGTTAATGTAGGTGTATTTCGAACACTAATTCTATATCTTTGATTTTTTTATTTAAAACGATAGCTAAAAACTAGGAGCATCCACCAGTGTTTGAACTTTGAAAATCGAAAAGTAACTGAGATTTTACAGGTGATAAGCAAATTGAAAATACTTCATCAACTACCATTTTGGATTTTTAGAGTGTATATGATTTTTAAAGAAATTATTGAAAAAACGTATCTCCTATATGCAGCCTTTAGCGCAATTGAATTTTAGTTATCAAGCATTTTTTTCATAAATTCAATATTTAAGGCTCTATAGTGGCTTTTACGGGGATTTAAAACTTAATGTTAAATGTAGGTGTATTTGGACACTATTCTCAATATCTTTGACTATTTTATATCAAACAATAGCTAACAACGAGGTGCATCCACCAGTGTTTGAATTTTGAAAATCGAACAGTAACTTTAGATTTTATCGGTGAATTGAAGTTCCTTCTATAACTACCTATTTTGATTTTTAGAGTGTATTTGATTTTCAAAGAAATAATTTTAAAAACGTATGTTCTATATGCACTTTTAGACCTCTTTAATTTTAGTTATCAAATATTTTTTCATAATATCAATTTTTTAGGCTCTATATTGACTTTTACAGGGATTAAACACTTAATGTTAAATGTAGGAGTATTTCGAACACTAATCTCAATATCTTTGATTTTTCTATTTAAAACGATAGCTGTCAGCGAGGGGCATCCACCAGTGTTTGAAATTTGAAAATCGACAAGTAACTTTAGATTTTGTCGGTGAATAACCAATTGAAGGTACTTCATCAACTACTATTTTGGATATTTAGAGTGAATATGATTTTTAATGCTATAATGGTAGAAACGTATGTCCTATATGCAGTTATCGAGCTCTATAATTTAAGTAATCAAGCATTTCTTTACAATTTCAATAATTTAGGCTCTATAGGGACTTTTACAGGGATTAAACAATTAAAGATAAATGTTAGGTGTATTTTGAACACTATTCTCAATATCTTTGATTTTATTATTTAAAACGATATCTAACAACGAGGGGCATCCACCAGTGTTTGAAATTTGAAAATAAAACAGTATCTTTAGATTTTACCGGTGAATTGAAGTTACTTCATCAACTACCTTTTTTAATTTTTAGAATGCAAATGATTTTTAAGAAATAATGGTAAAACGTATGTCCTTTTTGCAGCTTTTAGAGTACTTTAATTTTAGTTATCAAACATTTCTTCATAATTTCAATATTTTAGGCTCTATTGTGACTTTTATAGGAATTAAACACTTAATGTTAAATGTAGGTGTATTTCGAAAACTAATCGCAATATCTTTGATTTTTCTATTTAAAACGATAATGTAAAGAGTCTGGACTCTTTTTGAGGTTTAAGACTGTTTTTCTTATTGAATTAAGTTTGATTATTATTTTGGTGGTATTTTGATCCCCAAAATAAAGTAAATTTTCTTTACTACATTCTGGCGAATAATCTGGGTAAAAATGCACGAGTTAGTTGTATCGCGAACCAGCACACATTCGATTACCAACAGAAACAGTTGCTTAGTCATGAAAAATATCCATCAGCCAATCGGATCAGAACAGCGATGAAGGACTGGCCTACGCGACCACGTCCATCAATCAACCGGAAGTCATAAACGAAACAGTATTACTGCCGACTGGGGAACCAGTGAACTCACGGAAAGTGGAGAACGTAACGACAGCAGATAAAATAGTGTTTGGACCCAAAATGATAATACAAAGCGTGAAAGAATTATGGAAAAGGTTGTTGTGCATCTAAATTAACACCTACAGTTATCTGCAGATTGAAACAGTGACTGATTTGGGGCGACACAAGTTTGGAGTACCAAGGTGGTGTAATATACAAGAGAAGTGGCAACGCTGTACGAGAGAGAAAAATCGACAAAAAGCATGGGAACACTAAACTGGACCGAAAGCGTTTGGTAGTAGGGCGGTGTGTGTCTTGGGCTACGACAAGAGAGTTGTGGAAATATTTAGTAAAAGAAAATGGATAAAACTGGAGTATTTAGATGGATTTGAGTGCTGTGATATGTACGTAATATTCTAGGAAGACGTCCCATACATATCTCAGCAGTTAACGACGCGAGCCTAANAGTAATGAGGCGATGGTGAAAAATATATGTTAACGACGTGTGGTTCGTACTAAGTTGTGGCAACATAAGATAGTATCATGGCGTACTTGCATAGCGGAGACTGAACGAGAATCCTAATACGACAGACGAACAGCTAGGCAGAGGAAAGGAAGTGGCTTAAATATTGTCCCAACGAAGTCCATCCTATCTGAAGTGCTTGGCTGATGGAATTATTACATGAGACGAGAGTAACACGTTATGGAATGATAGTTCGACCTACGAAACTGGTGACGTGGGTCAATGACTAGGCGGTCTTGAGCGGCGTGGCAATCTGTACTTCGCAGTGTAAGGACCTTGGCAAAGTATTGAATATATGAATATATAATGAATAATATTATATGTGTGTTTAATTTATTAGGCCTAAATGACCTCTGAAATTTATAGGATAAGTCAGGGTAATTATCAATCCAGTTGATGGTCTGAGTTAATAATTTTATTAAGCAGGATAGCCTATATGTACATTTCTACACACAGTTGCCAAAATATGGAGTGTTATTTTACGAGACGCGAATATATACTGTACATGAAGTAGGACAGCTGTAAGATGCAGAACAAGTCGAATGTGTGCGAATTTATAGTAAATAAAACTCCATNTTCGGGTGAGAAATAACACGAACATATATACAAGTGCAGGGGCTATCTAACCACGAATGGTTGCAGGAGAGGTGTAATATTATTTTAATTGTTAAGGCAAGTAGGATACACGGTGGTACCATGTTTAATTAGGCATGCCTCAGAGGCACGTAAAGACAACAACATTGCTGACTATCAATATGATGCCTGTAAGATGCATGTTCCAGAGGCCATAAGCGTGTAATTTCCTACCGTGTTGGTCGACATAGGGCCTGAACCCATGCTCATTATGAGATACAGTTAGCCGGTGGATATCAAAAAAGTGTACAACACGGAATTCCTACTGCCCTCGATGTGATGGTAACAACGAGGTCAGTAGAAGGTCTTCCTACGGGGAAAGAGATCGGTGAATATTGGGTTATGGTCAAAAGCAACACTGTATCATCAACACAATAGGTATAGCACATGTGTGACCTTAGTAGTGCTGCATATTTATGTATAAGTGTATCAAACGGCACACTGAGCGACGAGCAGGCTACTGTAGGGTAACGTCACAGTACGGTAAGGTCACGAACCACATATTGCTGTAGGTAAAGCACGTCTGGTCCGGAAGATGACACTGGCTCCCAACTTTAATTTTTCTAGGAAGTTACTTGAATCGATTAGATGCATCGCAAGCTAAATATATCCTTAAATACAGTGCGATCACTGAATAATTTGACACGGCATTCAGAGAGACAATACACACTGTTGCGAATAAACGCAGAAACATTTTTGTAGTATCGACACAACTTTTACAGCACAATTTTTTAATTTAGATACATGTTTTTTTAGAAACATAGTATTTTAAATTAAATAAACACACTTTTTTTAATACAAGTCGGAATGATTTTTTTATAATAGCTTTAATTTAAAGGTTAATATATTGCATTTGTAAGAACAGCATGGTTCAAATTAAAATTAAGCTTGGGTTTTAAATTGAAATTGAAAATATTGTTTTTTTAAACAGTTTTCATTCAAAGTGAATACACTTTTTTTGTTCTTCTCAATATCCATACATGGTATTGTAGGTAAAACACACTTTGTAATAGAAGGTACATACGGGCCGTTCCATGGAATTTGAAACCACATCTTATTTTTTAAAGTTTTGTTTTTTTAAAGGGTAACTACGATTATTTTATGGAAAAAAGATGCTCTTTCCAATGGTGTTATTTTTATTCCTNTCCAAAAATATTTTGGACTAAAATTGGGGGGGTTGAAGTCTAGTATGTTAAAAACATATTAATTTGCATGTATTCAACATTTATCTTTCTAAAAATAAATTACTTTCTTAATGATTATTTTTAATTTTCATTATGTAACACCCCAATTTCTATATATAAATACTATTATATAACACTTTAAAAATCATCACTACAGCTCATTCTTGACTGCTATTCAACTTCCATTGAATACATAAAATCCTAATGTCACATACGTGATAGAAACATGCNATTACTATCATAAGCAACTCATTAGTGCACCAAATATTTTCTTATCACCAATGCAAAGTTAGTTTGCTTATATTATCTAAAAAAAAAAATTGGCAGATTTTTTGCATCCTTAATTTGGGAGTTCTAGGATATCACGTATGTGACAAACCCTATCACGTATGTGACATCACGTATGTGGCATCACGTATGTGACAATAATGAAATTTGTTATATTTCTGTAATGAGTGTTTGCAAAAAATAATAATGTTGTTTACAGTGCTGCCAGAATGATATAGATAAATAATATCACCATCTAGCAACAATGCAATTCGCATTTCTTTTATCTGGCAACACTAAAGAATGGAAATTAATGGCTGCTTCCTACTAGTTTATTAGGAGCATTGATCACCAAGAATTGTTTCAAATATTGCATGCAGCCCTGGAATCTGTAGGGACTACTTATAGTGTATTAAAGGTAATGCTTTTTTNGGGGGGGAGGGGGGTCTAGGCTATTGGTTTATGGGCATATTTTGGCTGTTTACTTGATTTAATGCCAACTTTGTAGGTTTATTCATGGTCATTTGGTGTATATTTTATGTGTAAAGCTAATTTTAGGCATTTATTGCCTGTTTATTATATTGTGGGGGAATTTACGTCTTGTTTTGCAAGTTCTTTTGAAACTAGATCAGTAGTGTAATTCTATCCTGAGACACACGTAACGCTGCTTCTTGAGGAAGGTCAAGGTTCAGCAATAATGGAAGCAAAAGTATTTAGCTGAGTTTCATAGAAAACTAGTTATTTTTATACATTTAAATTTGTATTTATTCCTGTAATGTCTTATTCGGCCCTATTGGTGATGATGATAAGATTTTATTTCGAATGTGAGGTATTTGGAACAACGGACTAATTTCAAGGTTGTGACGTGCCCCATGCGCATGCGCCGTCACCACTTTAGCAACAGACTGCTTGGAGACCGTAGGTAAAGTGAGGGCGGAAGAGTACATCGCCAGCAGTGGGAACGCGTGGGTGGAATCGAACGTGAAAGTAGTATAACTCAATGTTGTTGTTTTTTTGACAGGTCTTATTTGTGAGAATGTACTGTTCTAAGAGACAAATGTTGACAATTAACCAGAAGAAATATTATAAGAAGAAGTGTGATGATCCAGAGTTCAGAGAAAAGGAGAGAAAAAGACAACTGGCTGTCAGAAAACATCAAGCTGAAACTCTATCTGCATCTGCAAAAAAGAAACAGAAAGATGCAGCCAGAGAAAGACAGAGGGAGTGTAGAAAGCGTAAGAAGTTAGTTTTGAACACAGTCCCAAGTTCCAGTAGTTCAAGTTCTATACAGTCTTCTATTCCCTATAAAGTGCCACAGACTTATGGAAAGGCTGTCCGTAAATCTCTGCGATCTCTTCCAAAGTCACCTAGAAAGATGCTAGCTGTTGTGTCAGGGTTGGCTTCACATGTTGGATTAAAATTATCACAGTGGCTGGAGGTAATTTTAACATCATAGAAAATGTAGTTGCTAATTTTGTTTACGATCTGATATTGTTTACACTGCCCCAGGACAAAAAGACGAAATGACCATTTGGGTTAAGGGGGAAAGAAAACGTGTGCGAAAATACTATCTAACATTACATGTGAAGGAAGCTCATTTCTTATTTAAAGAACAATATCCTGACTATAAAGTTGGATACTCCAAATTTTGTAGCTTGCGCCCACAGAATGAGCTTTTATTTAAAGACACGCCTGCTAACCAATGCAAATGTTTTATTCATGAAAATTTTCAAATGATGTTGGGTGGTGTAAAGCTACAGTACAGCCATCAATTTTGGCAACAAGTGCTATGCACAGATACTGCAGGCAATAATCAAGATTTGCAGTCAGACTGCTGGAAAAATAAGTGTGAAGATTGCCAAGATGGAAAGTTTCTCACGATGAAAACTATTGATACTAAGTTTACATCAGAGTCTCATGTCCATTGGAACCAATGGGAAAAACTTTGCGAAACCAAGAGGCTAGAACTTAGACCTCACGAAGGTTGTGCGGCAGAATTATGAGATAAAATTAAAACTGCTCTTCCAAACTTTCAAGAACATGTCCGTATTAAACGAATCCAGGCTTCTGCATTTGAAAATGACAAAAAGAACAATTTAGTGCTACAGCTTGATTTTGCAATGAATTATGCATGTGAATGGCAAGGAGAGGTACAGTCAGCATTATGGAGTCGCAAAAGCGTAACTTTGTTCACAGCTGCGCTCTTTGATGCGGAAAAGTCTAAATGTTTTCTTATAATTTCAGACACAAGTGATAAAACTAAAAACACTGTTGCTGTGTTTTTAACCAACCTCCTAAGTGTAATTCAACCTGAATGCAAATCAAAATTAATAATTTGGACTGATGGTCCTTCTAGTGAATTAAAGAACAAGTACATGGCTTACTTCCTGCATAAACTAAATTAAACATTTGCACATAAATTTCACAACATCGATTGGAAGTATACTGCTACATCTCATGGCAAAGGTGTGGTAGACGGGATTGGTGGTTCAGCGAAGTCACGAGTGCGTGCGGAAGTAATGGGACAAAGAGAAATAGTTCAAACAGCTGCAGATTTTGCCATGGTTNTTATGCCCAAAGTCAATGTTATGCCGATAATGCAAAAGCAAATTAACACTGAGTCTAAATCTATACACTGGTCAGAAGCAAGAGAAGTCAAAGGAATACAAAGTATACATGCAATTATTTACTGTAATTCTAAATTACATTTTTACAGTAATTCTGGATCTCTGAAACCAACGATAGTTTTAAAGTATTTGTAATCAGATGTTGATAATCCAATGGGAGTTGACATTATTGTGGGGACATTTATTTTGGGAAAAGTTGCAGGGAAGAAAAGATGCAAAAAATTTGTTTGTCAAGTATTAAACAGCTTAGATAAAAATGACTTAACAGTTTCGTATCTGAAGAAAGTATCAGACAATAAATTTTCATACGTTGAGAATGCTAAGCAATATCAACTGGACAGAGATGATATGGTGAAAATACTGCCAACACCTATAATTTCAGACAGACTTGTCATATTTAGTGACCCTGTTGATGCATTTTATTAATCGTACACATTTATCCTAAACACTATTTAAAGCGTATTTTGTAAAACAGTTTTGTTCATTATTTATATTTGTGTCTGGATTAATCATTAATGCAATAATATACTTAAAATGCATATACTATTTTGTACTCTGTCACATACGTGATAGCCATGTCACATACGTGATAGCTGGTTTTAATTTTTTTGTAAGCAGAGATTTAAATGTATGAGTGTAAAAAAATTATTTTCCATAACTTTCGCTTCTCATTCAACTACTTAAAAAAATTCAGCTTTGAAATCGTTATACATTCACAGAAATAAATTTGTGAAATGTTACCTTTAACATGCACTTCCAAAATTTGTCACATACGTGATAGCTACAAATTTAATTGTCATACTGTTAGTTATTCTATCATGTGTCTAAAAAAAATTGCATGTATGTACACGAGCAAACTGTTTAAAATAAAAAATTAAGTTTATCAAAATATTTAGTTTTATTACCTTTTAAAAAAATATATAGGGTAAAAAAAACTGTACGAATGTCACATACGTGATCGTGGAACGACCCATACATGTTTTTTTAGACACATGAGTATAAATACAAGCACAGGCATTGTTGTTGTTAAACACAATTGTAATTGAAATCGCAATTGTTTTAGTGTTTTTGAAAAAAAAACCGTTTAATCAAACTAAACACACTGGTTTTTAAATAAAATTAAGAACATTTGTTGTTGTTTTTTGAAGCAGTGAGAATAACACCTACTTAGACCTACAGAGGGTTCTTAAGTAAGGCTAGATGCATGTGTTTTTTTTTTTGAAAAAAACAACATTTAACTAAACACCTTGTTTTTTACATTAAAAACATTGTACTTTTAAGGAGTTTAATTACAATGAACTAGGTTTCTTCATTAAAGATGGACGCAGAGTTTTGGTGTGTTCTGAGGAAAAACACATTTAATTAAACACCTTGTTTTTTAACATTAAAAACATTGTAGGTTTAGCAGCTTAATTAAAAATAAAACCACTGTATTTTATTTTTAAGAAACAGGTTTAATTTTAAATTACGAGCCTAGGCTACTGCGAGTCGATAACAGTACAGCTGTTATTTAGAACAGTTGAAAGATAAGTCCCAGCATTTTTTTTCTCGCGAACGGTTGAGCACGTGGTGCTATCGTTTTCAACCTCTGCGTCCAAATTCTTTGTGGGGTATTGAGATTTTGTGTTGGGGAGAAATGCTTGAAATGCATGTTGAGTAAAAACGAATGCTAGTTGAAACCACACGCAGCTAGAATTGCATGTATAGCATGGTTGTAGAAATACAAAGGTGCATGACGTAGTTAGTGTTTAAATTCTAAGTTTACACATTAGGTACACGGTTTGCACGATACAAACACGAGATTTAGAATACAAGTAGGATACACATACGCCCATAGATCACGGTTAAGTAGGCTACGAAGTGATACAAGTGTCGGATAGGTGAACTCTGAATTAAACGCGAACTTGTGATTTTTTTTTATTCTTGAGAATTCTTTTTTCAAAAAAAAAAGTGTTTTTTTACCCCTTTCAAAATGGCAGAAGCAGTACAGACTATGTCCTACCTCACTAATCTGCTTCCAACATTCACTGGTGAGGATTCGACTGATCCNATAAAGGGTTACATNNAATTTTTCGAGCAAATCAGTAAAGATTCGAAACTGTCAGACATTCAGAAAATTTCGATCATTAGATGTAGCTTCGGGGAAAAGCCTCACAGTATGTTAGGGAAAACCTAGAACTGAGACAAATTGAAGAATGGAAAACCTTTAAGGAACGTTTAATTGAGCGTTATACAGAATTGGAACCTTGATCAATAAAATTACAGAAAATTTTAGTGGTTCGACAATTCGCAGATGAATCCGTAGTCGAGTATGCTGACCGTTTAAAGAACGTGGGTTTTGCAGCATTTCCGAATTATGGGAGCGGGGAATTTGCGAGGTACAGGGACGCACAACTACAGGCGATTTTTTAAATGGACTGGCGCCGTCCATTAAACGTTTTGTGTTAACCAAAAAGGCGAAAACTCTGGAAGATTCCATTAAGGCTGCTTTGCGTGAAGAGAGTAACTTGAAAATGACGTCAAGAGGTCGCGTTAGCAGCCTGTATGAGTTAGACAGCTACGAAAATTCGACTCGTTTACTGGTACCACGTAAGATGGCTCCACGAGCTCGCGTCAGTAGCCAGAACGAGGACGATAGCAGTGAAGAATTGGCTCTTCGCAGAATACCACGTAATGTGAACCCAAGAACTCGTGCCAGTGCCCTATATGAGGAAGATAACTACGAAATTTCGCCGCAGACACCAGCGCCAAATAGACATGCTCCAAGAAACCGCGTCAGCAGCTAGTACGAGGAGGAGGACTTTGAACGTTCGCCACCGATACCAGCGCCGCGCAATAAGTAAAGTGAGAAAAGGACTTTGGAACGTAAATTAGAGGAAATAGGGCGGCAGGTAGCTGCACTAACAGAACTGAGGGTTTTAAAAAGTATTGACCCAGCTATCCTGAGAGCTATTTCGAAGAGAGTCGACGTGAATACAGGCCACGCCCAGATGATCGGAGATCAGATAGGCCAAGAGAGAAACCTATTCGTCAGGACAGAGGTAGGCAGAATAGCTTGCCTAACTGACAGGATAGATTGCCAAGCAGGCAAGATAGGCGTGACCCTGAACCACAGAGGGAGTTTAAATGCTTCAGATGTGAAGGACTTAACCACAGAGATGCTGACTGCCCAAACAGGTTTCCTAGTAAGGGGAGAGAGCCGGCAACCACTTGTCAGGTCAGCAGGAGAACCGACAAGCGAGGAAATGGGAACAGAAATGAAGCCAAACCAAGGAGCGAACCCCAACGAAGACCAAGCAGACAGCAGGAGAGGGGAGCAGAGTCTTTAAACTACTAACCCCTTTTAGATGCAGGTTGCGATGATGTGCCATCATCTAAGGGGTCCAATCGGCAAACGTCAATAATGTAGACAGTACAAATAGCAGAAGAGGGATTGATAAAGTGCTGGGGTGTCACGTAGTAACTGGAACTTTGAATCAGGTTACCGTCAGATGTTTAGTGGATTCCGGTAGTATTTGTTCTATATTAGATGCAGACTTCTTTAACCTTTACATTCCCTACCATAAAGTTACCCAGATACAGAACGTAAAGAGTTATTACTCTGTCACAGGTGAGCAAAACGTATTTATGGGTACCTTTTTACTTCCACTACGAGTGGGAACCATAGAAAAGAAACTTCCCTTCATAATCTCGAAGCTACCAACAGAAGACAGGTAAGACATTCTCATGGGAGTAGACATTTTGGAAGCTTGGTGCTGTAATATTGATTTCCCGAGGAGGATTCTGAGACTGAAGAAAGGAGACGAGATTGCCTTCAGACCACACGCAGGTATAACGTGTTTAGTGGACACGATCAGCGTTAACCCAGTAGCAATTAGGGGAAGGATTGGAGCTGAAGTACAACCAACAGGATGAAGGTCAGCAATGGAGAGAGGGACATGTATGAGACAAGCAGGTACCGAGAAGATTGTAGCTGCAACCAGCAAAGACACGAATTGCCCAACATGAATAACCGAAATCCGTGCTCGCATAACATGCCGACCTACGAGGACGAGCAAACCTGTTGTATGACAATCTACAGTCCAGTACAACCTACATTTCGAGGAAAAGTTGACACTTGATGTGGGGAAAGCAGTCAGCTGAGATCTCAACGGCCCAACAATAGCAGATGCACTTATGCCCAAGCGCTCACAGGACATCAGCGATGTTGTGGAGAACTGAGAGAGAGACCACAGCCGTACCACCAGCCCTGCTGCGACCATGTGAGACCTCAAGAGCCAGTGCACACTACCGACAGGCATGAGGCAAAAACACATGAAATTCGAGTAACCTGACAGCCAACTTCAGAAGGGAAGGATAAACTGCGACAACGTGGAGATCCGACGAGAAGCCTCTGAACAAGAGAAGCATGTGGACACACAAGAGGAAACGCAGCCTACCAGCAGGCCACAAGGAAAACGGAGGACAACTCGAAAAGGAAAGTCGCAGAAACAAAGACGACTAATTCAACGAAATAGGCAGCATGTACAACCCCCAGAGGCTACTAAGCGTACAGATCAGAGACACGACAGCTCAGACAGCGATGGAGAGACCTCCAGAGAGACAATGAGATCGAGAGTAAGAGAACCAGCAGATGTGAGTGAGTGGAAACATGTTACCATTCCGGCACAATAAGAAGCATTAATAACTGTTAAAGTTGCAGCTCCGTACAGTGAAGGAGATACGGTTGTATATACACCCCATCCAACGCAGTGGATAAAGAAAGGGATTTTCTGTGCTAATAGTGTAGCCACAGTCTCCGATGACAACACGATTCCTATCAGAGTGATGAATGTATCGACACACAAGGTCAAATGTGGACGCAATGAAAAGTGTGGGTTTGTAGAAGACTACAAGCAAACCGAACGGAGCCAGCATCAACGAGATTACAACCGGAGAGAACGAAGAAGCTTAACTCGAGAAGACTTCGAGCTATCACATCTGTCAAAGAGAAAAGCAGATCAGTTATGGAAGCT
>KZ872214.1:36975-48270 GCA_003456935.1 Machilis hrabei
TAATTAACCCTGACTTTTGGATGTCTGGCAGATTGGGTTTGATTGGATTGGTTTTACAGCACTTCAACATTTGCATGTTAATTATATAGCACCTACTGAAGAATGCTTCAGTGAAGATGGGCAAGATCAAAATAATTAAGGAGANCAATTGCAATCGGCGAGATGTGGTGGGGTCGTGGAAAAGCATGAAAACCAAGACCAGCATTGCTGGCCACAGGGATCGAACCTTGGGAATGCGAGACTAGTGGCAAATGACCACTCCTACATCTCACTCCCTCTCATCTGTACGACGTCCAATGGATATCCATAGTACGCTGATGGACATCACTTGGACGTCACATGGATATCAGTAGGACGTCCGAGGGATATCCATAGAATGGCCAATGGATATTCGTGGAACCCAAATGAATATCTATAGGACGTCCGATGGATATCTGGGTAATCTGTTGGACAAAACTTGTATATTAAAACTGAATATCCATGGCATTGAGGGATTTCCATAAAATATTCACTCTATGTCNGCAAATGGATATCCTGTTTGCATCCACTACATCCCTTTCACATTTATATCGATTCAATAGAAATAATACTGCAATTTAACGATTTGTTAGTGGGTGTAACCTATATACAGGATGTTTCAGAATAAGTGTTACAAACGTTGGGAGGACAATGGACACATCAAAACAATGAAAAAAGCCTATGCGAACATCTGTCTGGAAATGCCTCCTTACTGAGTTATAGGCCTACTTGTATTACCAAAATTACAATGGAAAATTTTGCAGGGATAGATTTGCACGTAAACTAACGTAGGCCTACACGTTTTGATTTATCAAAGACAGGGTGTCGGATGTTATTTCATCACTGCAAATTTTCAATTTTTTTTTTTTTTTTTTTTTTTTTTTTTTTTTTACTTTATTAGTCGGTTCTTGGTGTCTGGACGCGAATTGACCACTATAGTCACGTGTGCTAATTTTTCTTTATTGTAGAATAGGTCTATATAATTCATTGGTCCGTACTTAATGAATTTATGACAAACATTGCCTAAATTAGTCTTACAAATACTAAATTTTTTGTCGACTAAGAATTTACAGTTGTCACTTTCACTAAACACTGCGATGTAAAGAAAATGCTGAAGTAAGATGACTTGCATTTTTTTTTTTATTGTACNCTTGGAACATGCACAAATAGAAAGGAGGTCGAAAGGGCAATTGCGTAAGAAACACACAAAGAACTGTAGGGCCTACCTATACATATTCATGACCATTCCTGGGCTGCAGTAGCCGCACTGTGATCCATTGTATTGTGCCAATCTCTTTTGGACGTCGTTGTAACCATCTTTGACATTACCTAAGCCTTCCACCGTTGTGATTTCCCAACCATCGCAGGAGAAAACTAAGGCGAGGCACTATAAAAGAAGAAGAGTCTGTTTTAGGCCCATCAGCATTTCTGAGTTATAAAAACACAATTTACTAAATCGAAACACATTTCCCATTGTGTTACAGCACTCACTTTTAAAGTCCGTAAAGTTCTGCAAACTTAACTGTGTATTATTGTGAGCCAGCATTTAAAATTAGGCCTATATACGAGTATATACCGGGTGAGGCAAGATATCTATCAATATTTTTTCAAATACTAAGTAAAATATTGAATTTCTGTATTCGTAGAGTTGACCAGACGGATGGGGGACATAGGTTTCTCTAAAGGTCGTCGTTACATTGTCGACGTCGACGTCGACGGAGACTTGACGTGGACGTCGACATTTTTCATAGGGAACATCCATCGTGTAATACATCATTCGAAAGTTTACGTTTAGAGGAATACAATGTGCATATTATGAAACTTTATTTCTCAATAACAGAAAGTACAGTCAAGATTGAAATCAACATACGACGTCAACAATCTTAGCGTAACTTACATTGTGCAATACTGCACATCCATCTAAACCGTATGTCAAATGGAATACAATGCGTTAAAAATTACAAATCCATTTTCAATAAACTGGAGTTCAAGTCAAACATACAAATAATTCACGAAAAGCGTCGCGGTCAATAATTAAATGATCTGTACGTGTGTCAATATTTCAATAATAATGCAATAGGTATTTTCTCGTTGTTAAGAAGATATAACATAATACGTAGACATTTTTCCTACATTCTCGATTTCATTTAACGTATGTATGTCTACAGTTTGACATCTGTGTAAATGGATTGAAAGTCTTATGTTGATTTAAATTTTTACTGTACTTGCCATTATTGAAAATTAAATTTTCACAATATGCACATTATATATTCCTTTTAACGCAAGCTTTCGAATGATGTATGTTCCCTATGAAAAATGTCGACGTCAAGTCTCCGTTGACGTTGACAATGTAACGACAACCTTTACAGAAACTTATGTCCCCCATCCATCTGGCCATCTCTACGAATAACGAAATTCAATATTTTACTTAGTATTTGAGAGGACGAGAAACAATTATGGGATTGTTGTTGGGGCGGAGCAGATTCAGAGATTCTAGATATTTTTTCTTCAGATTTTTAGGAAATTATGCATCAATTAATAGGATATTGTGTTCTAGATCTCTGGAAAGAAGCATTTGATTGCTCAGCCATATTCCGAGTTGTGGATACAACACACAGAAATGTTTACAAAGTACTAATTTGTTGTGTGAAACTTAGCCTGTGTGGATGCATCGATTGGGTAAATCACGAGATGCAGTTTGAACCAGGTATCCCACTTTTACTTTGAAAATACACGTTTTCGTATTATCTGGCAATGCCGGTTAATTTATGAAACAAGAAACTATGTGCAGATAAAATGTTATCGATACGTAGATTAGAAACACGTAAGCATTTTCAGATCCTAGGTTACTATTTTCAAGATTTCAATGAAAATAACAACTGGCATTGATCAAACTCCTCTGACATTAAGCAAGAATTCAAAGAAGGTATCACTTCTCATTTAACCAGAATTGGTAAAACGTTTAATACTAACAAAAAGCAAGGGGATGAAACAATTCAATTATATATGAAAAGACAGGACGGGTCAAGGCAGGATGAGAAGCAACAAAATAACACACAAACACTGTATTACGTACGCAGGCAGCAAATAATGCACACATATGACGAGCAAATTTTGACTACCGGACAAGTAGAGTTTATTAGGGAAGACAACATTCTTCCGATTAAAAAAAACAAAAAACTTCTGAGTGTCTCAAACTCTGCATTTATTTAAATAACGAGTGGGGACGTATACTTCATTTTAGAATTCATTAAAATACGTTTCTCACACTGAATAACGTTTCCCCAGACCTATATTTTTACATAACATAGGCCAGGTTTTTTTTTTTCCAATTGTAACAGAACTGCAGTGTTAATTCGACAACACTATTTTGACTCTGGAGGAAAAGTAGTAACTAAGATTTGACACCGTTATTCTACTTAAAGGGAAACATCACACTAATAACCACCTATCTTAACCAAACTTCAAACATATTTAGATAATGGTCTACAAATGATTCGTGCTGTATTCGTTTTAGGTATTGTGAGCACTGTTAACGCTAACACGCGCGCGTTGAAAGTTAGAAGTGAGAGAGCGACAATTACTATCCATATGGTATAAGCTCGCTGATGGAAGGGCAAGTTGGGCGGTTTAGGTATGATAGTTTAGTACGAAAGTGTGGTTACAATTAGAGCTTCATATCTATATGCACAGATATGGCCTACATTAACATTGCGACAACCGCACGGCTCAGTCTTGGACAGCTTCACTGCAGTAAAATACCATGTGCTGAAATTGACTAACAAATGAGCTACACGACTTTCTACACAAATGTAAGCTACTTACGATACAATAAATGGAAATAATACGAAGCTAGCGATTCCGAACCAAAAATAGACTTACTACATAACGAAAATTCTTTCCGACACAAACGACTTGAGAACTTTTTCGTTTAACGACAGTCTGGAAAAATTACAACAGACATAAAAGTAAAAATATGTATGGACTTCTTCTCGTAGTCTAAAATTATTTTGACTTTATTCCTATTCTTCACACCAGTACAATGAACTGCTGCTGGCGTACGTGACAGAAAGTCAAGTAGAGGATTATGCTCCCAGCTACGCTTACATTCTACTTTACACCTGATTAGCTGTAAAATCACATTTCATGGTCATCATATACTTTCGTCGATTAATAAAAGTTATGATGTGTCGCATAAATTATTATAGTGTTGTAGTAAATGCAAACACAGTGGTGCTTGGGAGCGTTGGGCTTTTAGTGACGTAGGCCTACAACTTTGACTCCGGCCTCCACACCGATGACAACTTGTTCTGAACACTGAGAAGATATTACAAAAAATAGACGATGCAGTAGTTTTACATATCAAATGTGTTAAATTAATTGGGTCGTTTTCCTGTCGGTACGTCACGTCAAAAATTTGTAAAAAGACTGTTTACGGAAAGAAACTGCCGTGGATTCTGTCAATGAACTTATTATATCGCTGGCAGAAGAAAGTAAAAAGAAAAACCGTCAGCGATAACACCTTCATAAGGAGAGGTGGATTAGTATGTGTGGCAACATTACACTCTCCTCTTCCGCTTCAAATGCAGGTGATGAGACCTCCCGAAACAGCAATGTTGTGAGTGGCTACTCACACACACATCATATTTGAAGGTTACTCGACTCAGCCCTCGGAACCGTCCAACCTATGATTTAAGACTTGTATGTGCACAAATATCTACAAAAGAACAATACTTTAGTACTTTCTGTGGTCACGCTGTAAATTAACGGCTCACTAAACAATGTCATAGGTAACTCAAATTTCTGATCCATATTTTGAAGAGTACTACAAAGAAAGAAATAAAGAAAGATAGAGCAACATTTATTTGGCCGCTTGTTACACAAGTGATCACTGATCAGCTACCTTGTGGTGTCAGACATACAATGTTTGACTGACGCCAGATGGAGTCTACGTACAAATTATCGTTCATATAGGTAGAGAGTTACAAAATTACGTAGCCTACACATGGGTATTTGATGACGCTGAGTTATCAAAAAGTACCACACCCTAGTTAGATGAATAATTTATAGGTCAAACAGCGTCATACATTTTATAAAAGATAAACATGAATNGTAGATTTACAATACTGTGAATCCGGTAGTTATACGAGTATACTACTTTCTAGCCCTGAACTTCATTGGAAAAGACGAATCCATTACCGACATTAAATACTATTGCAAGTAAACTTTAAACTGCTTTTTCCCCTCATTGTAAAAATAAGGTGGTAAATATCACTATTGTACCCAGGTACACAGATTTCTTTCCAAGGGTAAGAAAATACAGGTGAACACTGTTATAGAAACAGAAAGTGATTAATATTTGGCTTTCCGTTGATTACAATTCAGTTGAACATTATTTTATTTTATTTTGGCCACTATAACCTCATTTCTTATAACTTAGTTTGACTAAGGTTGGTTGGACTTAAAAACGACATATTCTTTTACATTTTAGATCATTTTATAATGCTAAGGTATATCTGAATTTATTTTCTTCATTGCTTTATAGAGCTCAGTTTTCGAAAATGTGAAAACACTGCCTGACCTTGAAATAAGTGAAACAAAAAAAATCATTTGTTTTTCTTATCTGAGCGATGTTGAAAAAAAGGAGTACACTTTTTTTTTTAACTTTAAGTCTTTTGGGTTTCCAAAATATGTCAAAGTTGGTTGACCATGTTATCTAAAACTAAATAGGCTTATGAATCCAACGTCATAGAATATTCATTTGTACGTATTTTTTATAGGGATTATTTAACTATATCATCTTAGATTTTACAAATTTGGAACGTTGTTTGACCTTGAACAGTAAAGTGTACGTTTAATGGATTAATTCAAATTAGTCTGATACAGCGAGATAGCTACCCTATTTGCGGATCAAGCGGCCAAATGAATGCTATTCTGTCTAACAGGGCCTACGTGTAATAAATACGATTTTAAAAACAGACCAAGAGTTCCAACCATGACATATTTTACGAACCGTTTAGTTACATGGTATAATAAGGTGATGCAGTCGAAAATCTACTTATTACTGGTTCTTAGATTTGGCACCTATTTTATGACGTATAAAGATGTTTTATTTATTTTTTCCTTCACAATATGAGCAGCAAGTAGACGACACTGTTTAATATGATCACATTATTGTCTGATTTTTGTATTAGTTTGGGACAGTTAAATATAACTATTCTTGGGCAACAAACATAGTTGATCGTTAACAACATATGCCTAAATCATAAAAAAGGGACCAAGTAATGCAAGTATTGTATTGTCGATAAACTGTACTTCAGTTAAGGATATGCAGCCCCAGACCATATTTCTCCGCAGGAAAGAGATTACAGGTTTTGTGGTTTACGCCACGTTTTACTTTCTTGTTTGTGCCAGTAACATAAAAAGGATAATTTTCTTTTGCTTCTCCAAGAGTGCCGTACTTTAACACGTGAATTCGAACATTTTTCTTGTTATTTTAAAACGTCATGTGTACAGGCTACTTAAATTTAAAGTACATTTCTTGATAAGTCACTGAGGTGGAATTAGAAAGCCTGATTTGCGAAAACATAAGTTTATTTTGACTTAAAAGGTATTGATTATGCATGTCACAGGATTCACCACTTAGTTTTGTTTGTACAATGATGACGTTGTTGTATGTAGCCAATTAAAACTCGTGTTTCTGTTTTGTTTAGTTTATCTCTTACATTAGTAAATGCTTAATTATGATAAAATAGAAAGGCACTTTAGAGTAGGCTGACTGTTTACGCGTTTGTTAACGGGGCAAAGTCGCTAATGAAGAAAAGTAGTTTGAAGATAACAAATACAGACTTTGTTTAATGTTTCCAAAACATAAACTATTAAATAGAACAGATGGGAATCGAATCCAGAACAACTGGCAATGTCAAATTCCGGAGGAAAAAAATGTCAGTACAAACTTTCTTCTTATCTTATTCTGCTGAGTCGATCCTGAACATCTAGCTTTTGACATTCTGAACAAAAAGTTGACAAAAGTTTCTGTTAAGTACGCATATCATCGACACTGGCTGTTCTGGAAACAGATGTAAAAGTCTAAAAAAATATCGCGTAGCGACGTGAAATGTTGACGAGTAAATCCAAATGCATGTACTGATGTAGTAAACAGCTGAGAATGAAGAGGGCAGAGATTACGTCTTTCCTTCTTATACCAATTATTCTTCATCTTCAGCCCCACTAGCTGATAATTACTCAATGTTACTTACAAAGTTATACATCGGTTAAACATTACTACCTGTACAATTGTGGTCGTACAATAGGCCTTGAACACGATAATCACTTTAGGCGCAATGCAAATCACAATTTACAGTAACTGTCAAGGTTCCTCTCTAGTCACTGTTACGTAACCTAACCTTGGGGAGTTGAAATTACCAGTCAGTTTGGCCGAGCTCCAATGAGCTGATATATCTCTGGTGGTGAACATGATGTCTTAACACAGCGCCCAATAATTATAAGGGTGTTATATCACTAAGTTTAAAGTCAACAGTGTAATAATAAAACTGTGGTCAACGCATCGTTTACGTGCAGCTGCACTGTGGCATTTCTACTTCTTCTAAAATAATACAGAGGTTGCTAAAGTACAGGCAACTGTATATAAAGAGTTAAAAATTATAAGTACATGTCATTATCAGCCTCAGGTGTTCGTTTCAGAAGAAGACTTATTGCCACATTGTTGCTAACAAGGGTACGTCACGAGTTACTGCACCGAAAATAAAAAAAAGGCCTAAGTAACTCGATAGAATATGGTGTGTAAAATCCTTTTTCTAAACAGCATGCCACTATTAGGACTATATGGTACGACTGTAACCAATAAATATTCCTTTGATTAATTTTCATTGCATTAGTTTTTTCGTGGAGCGAAGAGGAACAACATCTCCTTCAAATGCAAAGGAGACGACAGAATATTTTGCACATACAATTTATTTTATTTTATTCACGAAATAACATAGTTATACGACAATCCTTACTTCAATTCAATTTTTGTGCAACTATATTTCAGCCACTGATAATGTATTCGCGTATTTCGCCAGACTTTTGTTGTCTCGAGATCCACATATGAATGTGGAGGTTCACAAACAAGTAATGTCCACTACATGAACGCAGCGAAAACCATTTTTGTTTTGTATAGTCACTGCAGTCCTATAATGTTTTTTCAGGACTTCTAACACCTTTCCTATTTTACGTTATTTTTTCCATTATCTTCAAGTTATCACCACAATATCTGTAACTGCAATGCATAAAACTAAAAACATTCCATGCAGCTTACAGCTAATTAGACGCAAAACTTTGTACAACTTTTCAGTTACGTAACAAACAAACAATAATAATAAAATAAATATGCACGTTTGTAAAACTACCCCAATTTGAACACCAGTTTAGCACAATATTCTAACATATTCCATGTGCTCTTTTTACGTGTCGTAACTCTGTGTCAATTCTGTTACTTCACATTTTGACTTAATATTTCAAAATAAATTGCCCGTGTAACTACTCGGCACCGCTATTGAAATATCATATAGATATTATTAAATACTTTCATTGTGAAGACAGTAACCACGGGAAATAAATAAAAAAGACAGTTAAAGTAATCATTATTTTTAGGTGCGTATTGTATGTGTTGCACCCATAGTACACGTTTATTTCCATATGCACAGAGCTGAACTACTCATTGTGTTTGCACTGTAGATATAACCGAATGTTTCCTTCAGTTTGAGGAAGATACCTTCAGCATTAATTATTTTTTCCGGACAACATATAATTTAACAGCTGGCAAATGAGTGTATTGTTCAATGTGTAATGCTGTCCACGCATGGAAAATCGTACTATCATGAACAGTATTATTACATTAAACAATGTAATATTTCCTGCAACATTATTGACTCCGCGAACCTGATGGTCACAGCACCTAAAATTCAAATTTATTAGAAAATCGCCTCAAGGCGATTGCGCGAAATGCATAAATGCAATCAAACATACTGTACTGACACCACGGAGGAGTTTTTACATGGACAGTGAAAATCTCTAATAACCAGCCATATATAGTCGGGTAATTCTTCCACAAAGAGGAATTGCCGACATACCAAATAAATCGGAAGGGCCAACATGTAATTCTGAACATCATAGAGGTTGGAGTACCAAGGATTGCAATTTATTTCCTTTTTTTCTTTGTTAAATCTATAACGAAATACGAAGTTAAAAGACCGACTATTGTCAGAAATATGTACTATTCGTTCATTATGTGGACGAAAGTATGGTAACAACTTATATAAATGGATGATATTTTATTTGTACTTCACACCGTGTCATTTCATAACTATTCATATCCATACATTTTAAACGCTTTTAGATTTCTGTTGCTTTTATTTCGTTGTGTACCGTATTCTTCGATATTTTATTGCCTGCTACTGTATACCAAAACGAAACTATTTCATGATACGAAGTTTGATCAATAAACATGGGGACTAACCACAGAGCACGCGACTGTGAAACACGAATATAAGTGGAGTGGTGAGAACAGATAGCCGTGTTAATTGTGAGTAGGACCTGTGCAACATTTTTTGTCATCTATAACTGATTCAGTGAAGGCTTGTCTTGTTATCTGGATGCTTAATATGAGTGATATGACGAACAACCATTTAGTTGTATGAAAAACAATAGAATGCGATTAGGATAAAATAAACTACCAATCGTGTTTCCAAAAGTGAATGAAGAAGTTGGACAGGTGCATTCGTGCTGGGGAGGGGTATTGTGAAGGTGAAAAATGTTTTAATGATGTAAAAAAATAAAGATGTTTTGATAGCATCCCCCGCAATTATTGGTCAAACATCGTATCACTTAAGATGGCCACATTCACGCACATAAAACTATTATTAAACTCTGTCATATTAAAACAAAAGGGTTCAAAGGCTTGTTCAGATCAGCGATGGGAAATCCTAATTATTTTTTAATCTAAATACTCATTTTGGTGATGATCACAAATGTCATTAGTAATTATTGGCCTATCTAAATATTAATTACACATGTATTCAGTAATTATTGACATACGTAATTACCAATTACGAAAGTAATTAGTAATTATTGAAATACCTAATTACCAATTACGAAAGTAATTAGTAATTATTGAAATACCTAATTACTAATTACGAAAGTAATTAGTAATTGTGTATATACGTAATTACTAATTACAAATAAATTTAGTAATTATTGATATGTCTAATTACTAAATACAATTGTAATTTGTAATTATTGACGTACCTAAATACTAATTACAAATGTACAACGTTGTATTTAGTAGTTATTGGCATATACACTCTAAGACAAAAAAATCGACGCACCCCCAAAACATAATTCGATAGTAATGAAACTTTACATGCAAACACCTTTCGACCGAATATGCAAATGATCAAAACTTCACAGCCAATGAATGAATAGTCGGAACTACAGCGCATTGAAACTGAGCACCATGGTGGTGTATACAGGGTGTTTCAAAACCCTGTGCACAAACTTCTATGGTAGGTCCATGAGACCAATACAAATCGATATTTATAAGTGACTATTATTTTTTAATCCCCCCATTTCCAAGATATTTGACTTTTTTTTAAAATTATGATCAATATGGCAACACTGTAAAAAGAAATAGTTCATTACGTTTTGAAAGCGATCTGTTGTTGTTCCAGCATGGCTCAGTGCAAGCGTTTGTACCTTTTTATCGTACTTCATGTCCTAGTGGTGCCGGGTTCGAATCTCCCATTCGCCAACTTTATTTTTCAATAACGTAGGCCTACTAAGGCAAACAGATTATAAGTTGAAAGATTGAAAGTTTGGAAAATTTAAACAAATTCATCACAAATCTTGTTCTCTTAAAGTAGTTACCTCCCCCCATTTCCAAGATATTTGACTTTTTTTAAAATTATGATCAAATGGCAACACTGTAAAAATAATTAGTTCTTTAGTTCATTACGTTTTGAAAGAGATCTGTTGTTGTTCCAGCATGGCTCAGTGCAAGCGTTTGTACCTTTTTATCGTACTTCGTGTCCAAGGGGTGCCGGGTTCGAATCTCCCATTCGCCAACTTTATTTTTCAATAACGTAGGCCTACTAAGGCAAACAGATTATAAGTTGAAAGATTGAAAGTTTGGAAAATTTAAACAAATTCATCACAAATGTTGTTTTCTTAAAGTAGTTACCATTTTTAGCAGTTTCAAACGGATTTCAGTAATTTTAA
>KZ872219.1:0-14395 GCA_003456935.1 Machilis hrabei
TTATCTGCACACTATATTTATTCTTGGCTTTGGCTATATTACCCATGAAAGCTTATTTTAGTGTCATCATTTCTTATCAAGATGTGCAGAAAGTGTGGTGCTGCCAGTGCAAACTTGGTCAATAGACTCGTTACATTTGGTTTCGTCCTTTATATGAAAGAATGAAGAAGGTAGTTAGCTTTTCATACATTTCAAAGCAGTACTGAATTCTTGAATTTTAGTTATGTGGATTGGCCGAGTCAACGTATTTGATTGTTGGTGATAAAGTGTAGAATGCAGTGAACGAAATAATTTATTTCTTTGCCAGCCAATATTAAAGTTTGAAGGGATATCTTCTTAGTTGTGATAGTGTTATTGGGGAAGAGGACACAAACAACATTATGAGAAAAGAGATTAAATAATAAAATGTATTTTTTTGCTATTAATCGAATCAGAACATTGCTTTGAAGTGTATGAAGTTTATCATATATATTTTGAAATCTTTAGTTTCTTTTTGTTTGCGTATTGATAAGGTGGGAATATACTAAGGATGGTTGCATTATGTATCAGATATTGCAGTAAGTTGAGAAATGTATAAAATTATTTGTAAAATGATATCTGTTTTTAAATAAAAATGTCAATGCCAGTTGATATAACATGGACAAAAACAGCCTTTTTAGATGCAACATTGAGTAACAATCATGAAACCATCTTCAGTAAATGAGAGGTCAGTGTTTAGATGTAATTTGTGTGAGGTTCTATCAGTTATTTTTGGTTTTATTGGGACAAAGAACTGGAATTTTTTAATGGTAATAGCATTGTAATTTGCAAAATAAAAACAAAACAAGATACCAGGCTCATCTCTTCAGTGGCAGGTACAATATTTAGGTCCTACCAACCACTAGGAAAACTTTTTCAAATGACTTTGTTGTACTCCACTGTTTAGTCTCTAAGAAGGAAGTGTCGTATAAAATATGGTAAAAAAAATACCAGTGTATCAAAAAGCTTAAGGTTATTTTGCAACCAGAAAAAGTTGTTAAAATTCCAATAAAAAGGATGTTCATAAAAGGGAATTAGAATTGGCACCAAGCAAACATAACAACAACCCATGCTTCCCTAATATCTGAAAGTTTTGAGGAGCTGGTAAACAATATTATGTGTAGTTTAAATACACTTGCCTATCTCCTATATTTTTTTTATCTTGCTAGTTAATATATTTTCAATCTTCAGTTTTTGCCAGTTTAAAATGTTTGGGCTGTTTTTAAGGCAAGAGATTATGGACTACAATGAAACAATAGCTACCAAGAAAGGTACAAGAGGTGCTACATATTTTGATGCCCAGAAGACCTACACCTTTATTATTTCTTGGAAGTTCAAATTCCTTTTAAACCATTCTAAATTGCCAAATTATAGTTCAGGTTTGAGTCCTAATCTTCTCTAAATATGGTTAATTTTATGTAGAAAATATTCACATAAGTAAAACCCTTTAAAATCAAATATAAACACCAATCAGACCCAAGAAAGTGTGACTGACTGTCAGTGAAAAGATCAAAATATATCATATTTGTATTATTCACAAATCTATGTACTTTTTTTATTAATACGATTGTACAGTGTGTACAGCTGTTATGGTTAGAAGAATGGATGGATAAGTACCAATTTGATTGTTCTAAGTACACCATTCAGGTTTCTCTTGGTGGAAAATCTGGTTTGAGAGTAGATCAGAGTATACTAAAGAAAAACGAGATATTAGAGGTGGTTCGACTAGATGTGTTTGGTAGTTGAAAGGTGATGCTCAAAATTGTTGGTTGAAAAAGAGTGTACCATTATGAACAAATCTGAGAATGGTGGAAATATCACAATTGAGTATTGCTGTGTTGTCTGGTTTGATACAGGTTTTAATGTATACATGGACATAGATCAAAGGAAGAGTTTATATTTGGGTGATTGTACAAGTACCTACAGTGCATATTGTGGTGAGCATTGTGGTGTTGTAACACAAGTGGTAATTTACCAAACTAAGGTGTAATTAGATGTGGTATCAGCAAGGTTGAAAATNTAAATNATAATCCCGTGTTCACTGAAATTCACTCCTGTGCACACACAATACTATGCCAGAAGAGAACAAATGATAGGCTCAGATCATCCTAATAAGTGGTAATATTGTACATAACATAGTATGTGGAAAGTACACAATGGGCTAAAGAACTGTGTTTAAAAAGACACACGGGAAAGTATACTATTGGGTGGATGTGTGTATCGACAAATTAACCGTACTGATACAGGTGATAAAATAGTAATTAAGTAAAAAAGTGTTAGTTTTTAGAGGAAAGTAGGTGAGGTTTGCATGGTTGCTTTTAAAAAGATTTGGTTAAAATTAAAAATGCGATCTTGCAGCACTTATTCATGTTGTATTTCTGGTGTTGCTCGTTTTTTTTTCTTTTCACCGTTTCTAATAAAAGTTTTGTAACAGGAGGCTATGATGGAGGACGTGGAGGTGACGAATTGACNGTGCAAGAGGACACCATCTTTGTGTCTGGAATGGACGCCATTGTTACTGAAGAAGATCTTCAAGAATTCTTTGGAGCAATAGGAGTTATCAAGGTAATACTTGGTTTGGNTTACAAATGAAAAGTAGAATAGTGAAACTTGTTGCTGACATTCTTTTCTGTTATAGACTGACAAGCGAACAGGAAAGCCCAAGATTTGGATGTACAAGGATAAAATGACTGGGAAACCAAAAGGTGAAGCCACGGTTACTTATGATGATGCCAATGCAGCCAAGTCTGCTATTTCTTGGTTTGATGGTAAGTTTAGTAATGTTTCCTTTATGTACATTTTACTTCACTCAGTTGTCATATAGATTGATGGAAAAAACATTAGCATGACATTGTCATATACTAAACGTTTGCCGAGTTGAATTGTAAGATACCACTTCTAATAGAATAAGTGGGTTTTTTGATAAAAGTACCCAGAATATTGACTGTTTTGTTTCAGGCAAGGACTTCAAAGGATCAACCATCAAAGTACAACTGGCAACTCAGAAAAGTAACAGTTTCATGGGAAGTCGTGGAGGTGGAAGAGGTGGATTTGGAGGAAGAGGCGGTATGGGCGACAGAGGAGGAATGGGCGACAGAGGAGGTTCTGGAGGTCCTCCACGGGGAGGACGTGGAGGTGGTGGTAGTGGCGGTGGAGGTCCTGGCGGTGGTGGAGGTATGTTCAGTTATTTGTTTTGTGTGTATACAGACCTTTCTTTGTTTTCAGTAGGTCTATTTGTTTAATGTGGTAAATGTAATGCCAGATACTGTTACCAAAATCTGTTGATTTAGTGCACTAAGACGATNTCATACCTTTGTTGAGAAAAGCCAGAATGGTATTAACCCAAATTGGATTTAATGTTACATTGGCAAAAGTGTAATTTAAAGTATGATGTTTTTTGTAGGTCTTTTAGGCTTTAGTATGAAGAATATAAAATGTCTTATAATATTGTTTTTAAGTACATATGTCAGATTTTGATGAAGCCAAAGGATGACTGCACAGCCAATCCTTTTTTCTGTCATTTAAGATTTATACGGGAGTTCTAGTATTTTCTGTTGTATAGACACTGTATGATCAAAAGTATCCGGAGACCTCTACGAAGTAGTAGATTCTGCCATTGACATCAAAGTGCAAGCTCACACAAGTATAAAAGGATGTAGAAGAGTCCACAGACCTCATTGCAAAGCTGACAACTTAAAATGGGAGGAACATGCGAGCTAAATTACTTTGAACGTGATGAAGCGATTGTTGTTTCCGTTGTGGAAAATTTNTTCGTGAAATTTCTGCAATATTACACGTGCCCGTTCCACCATTAATTATGTCNTTCTGAAGTGNAAACGTATAGGGGCTACAACTGTTCAGCCAAGATCTGGAGCTGTAGAGTGCTGAAGAGGGTTGTGAAAGAAAACCGTATGGAATCTACAGAAAACATTCGTCAAGAATTCAAAGATGCCTCCGGACGTAACGTCAGCACACACAATGACNATTCGTCGGGAGCTTTGAAATATGAGTGTTCATGGCCGAGCAGCCGCATGTAAACTGAAAATTGCGCAACCAATACTAAGTGTTGCTTACAGTGGTGTAAAGCTTGACGCCAGTGGAGTCGTGAGCAATGGCAACATATTATGGAGCGACAAACCACGCTACACTATCTGGCAGTCCGGTGGGTGTGGAAAATGCTGGGTGAATGCTACATACCTGACTATTGTGCCAAGTGTGAAGTGTGGTGGTGGAGGCATAACGATTTAGAGCTGTTTCTCGTGGTTTGGGAGCGACCCCCTGGTTCCTAGNTTATCTCAACANTTNAAAAAATTTCTTGCTGCCCACATTTTGGCAACAGTTTGNTGAGGGCTCATTGTTATTTCAACATGATCGGGCTCCCATCTATACATCTGGTTTGCTGACATGGATGTTGAGGAATTGGACTGGCCTGTTCAAAGCCTGGACCTTAATCCTATTGAACACCTGTGGATGAATTGGATCGTTGGCTGCGAGTCAGGCCAAGACGCCCCACATAAGTGACAGAACTGACCACTTTTCTTTTGCAAGAATGGTGTGCATTCCAAAAATTGGCAGATAGCCTTCCTGATAGAGTGGGTGTTGTTATTGCAGCAAAAGGTGGACCAACTCTATTAATTCCTGACTTATGTGCAGAAGCAAAATGTACAGGTGTTATTAATTCCTGACTTATGTGCAGAAGCAAACTGTACAGGTGTCAGGACACTTTTGAGCGTGGGTTAAGGAAAAATACTTTTGAGATCTAATGAGATTACAGTTTGTAATTTATCACATCTACTGAAAGTAAAACGATTGTAATGTAACGTAAGTATGGTTAGTATGACGGTGCTGGGTTATTTAAGTATTTGTGACATGCCATTTTTTTTATTTTTTAGGTGGCTTTGGCAGAGATGGCGACTGGAAGTGCCCAAGTGAAGATTGTGGAAACACTAATTTCTCGTGGCGAACACAATGTAATCGCTGTGGAGTGAATAGGCCTGAAGGCATGGGTGGCGGTGGAGGTCCTCCAGGAGGTGGTAAGTTCACATGTTTGTATAACAAAATCTGAGGCAGCTCCGTAGTGCNGAGACTGGTATTGATGGAGGAAAAACCAGCATATTTTTCTACCTGAACTAAAAGATAAAGGTTTTACTATCATACTCTTACAGAATTAAACAAAGCGAGCTAAATAAAAATTGCTCTAGTTAGTTGATGCTATTTTTTAGTCTACTTTGATACTGTTTTATAATGAATGATATTNTCAAAGCTATTTCACCTGGTGTAAAAAATCATTACTAATGTCGACAGTTGCAAACTTATGCTTGTACAAAAACAAGTTTAATAAGAGAAAATGCTAAATGTAAGAAATTACATTGTTNTAAGACCACATTACAAATTAACAGTTGTATAATGTTTAATCTAATACATTGCTAGGATTAAAGTAAAATGCCAGAGTAAAAAGTTTAAGGTTAAATTGTATGGATTAGTTATAAGATTGGAACCCATAACCTCATAGTTGGATGTAGACAGCTCTTGCATTCAGCTGTCATAATTATTGGACACATCCTCTGGAATGTGCACTACACAACAAACTTAGAATATTTTTGTTTAGCCTTAAATGCCATATAAAAAAAATAAGCTAAAATCTTAAATATTTTTTAAATCTCTTCATAGGTAGTACCAACCAGTCCTTTGAATTTAATTTAAATTAGTGAGGGTCAAGTTGTGAGGCTATTTGATTTGGAATGACCCAGTATTTGACACAGCTATTTGCCAGTACAGTAGTTACCATATTATTAGGTGTAACTGCATAATATCAAGAATATGTCACTGTCAATTATTGTACAGGTCTGCCAAGGTAATTTCAATATAAAGTACTTTCATTATAAATTAAAAATATGCCTAGTCTACTGAAATACGTTGTAATGCGATTTTACTGTGTAATGAATTACAATGTAAATCCACATTGATGTTAAAGCTGAATAAATGTTTGTAGTCAGATTCTTTGTAACTACCATTTCAATTTTTTTTAACAAACAAATGATCACAATTACCATGTAGTTCATATTTACCACTTATTTCCAATGGTTTCAGTGTTTTACATGCTCTTTTCATGTCTTAAAAATGTTTGGCTGCATTTTTGTAAACTGTTTCACAAGTGTGTGAATATTTTCATGTTTCCTTGAATGCACTTCATTGTGAACAGATATTTTACTTTTATTATGAACAAAGAGGTCTTTACAAATTTAAACTTTTCAGGTATGCGAGGTGGCCGTGGAGGTGGCAGAGGTGGAGACAGAGGCGGCGGCTTCCGTGGTCGAGGAGGAATGGGTGATCGTGGTGGTGGTAGAGGTGGCTTTGGTGGACGAGGCATGGGTGACCGTGGAGGACGTGGAATGGGCCGTGGTGGGCCAATGCGTGGAGGGTGAGTGGTTAATCTAATCTCCTAATTTCCCTATTTTCAATTTCATCATTGTGATGTTTGCTGCATTACTNTTAAGGGTGTTGTTGGCTACCAAGTGGCTACAAATCATACTCTGTTTCTGGCTTATGTGTAACAAATCAGAGAGACATAGAACAATATCTTGTGTTTATTTTGGTGTAAAGTTTTCTAAAACTAATGAAAACATAATGCGTCTAATTTGATGAATTTGACTGTTTAAGCAAAAATCGGAGAATTTGTCAAATTATGTGTATTAGATTTGAATTAATTTAAAAAATTTTACACCTAAATAAACTCTTATTGCAGATTAGTTTCTCGGATTTGTTCAACATCAGTCGGAAAGAATTTCACATCGGTAAGTTTTAGTGCCCGGGATAATAAGAAATTAAGCTATTTTCCAGTTAAGTGATTTTTGCCCTGGTGGTCATCATTGTGATGTTTGCTGCATTACTGTTAAGGGTGTTGTTGGCTACCAAGTGGCTACAAATCATACTCTGTTTCTGGCTTATGTGTAACAAATCAGAGAGACATAGAACAATATCTTGTGTTTATTTTGGTGTAAAGTTTTCTAAAACTAATGAAAACATAATGCGTCTAATTTGATGAATTTGACTGTTTAAGCAAAAATCGGAGAATTTGTCAAATTATGTGTATTAGATTTGAATTAATTTAGAAAATTTTACACCTAAATAAACACTCTTATTGCAGATTAGTTTCTCGGATTTGTTCAACATCAGTCGGAAAGAATTTCACATCGGTAAGTTTTAGTGTCCGGGATAATAAGAAATTAAGCTATTTTCCAGTTAAGTGATTTTTGCCCTGGTGGTAGCCAACACCCTTAAGATATATAACTTATATGTTCACAATCTATAGTAATGAAAGGATCAGTTGTTCTTCACTGTTATTTTTTTAGGAAATTGAAGTGTTAGCATTTGAGATAAAGAAACAATTTCCCCAGTTATCATGTGAAGTTATCTAATGTCCGCCTGAAACTGCAAGTATATATGCAATTGTTTTTAATGCAATTCTGGGATAGTATCACAAATATAAGCACTTGACATGTTTTACTTATTGTTTGGTAGCTTGGAAGTCATGTGTTTATTTCATCCATAATATTTTTTTACTTACAGAAGGGTTACTTTAACCAGTGTTTATGTTGCGATGTCAACACTATTTAGAAATGTCCCTATTATTGTGTGTTCACTAGAATCGTAGATTGCTGGTTTGTGCACACATGTTGTAATTATTATTTTTTCATGTACTAAGTAGCAAGGAAAAAATATTTTAATGTGCTGTGGTAGAAGCCTATGTTTGATTAAGGTTGCCTACATTTGATCAAGGTTAATACATGTGGGAATTGATGTTATTATTGCCATAGGTTATTTCAACATGATCGGGCTCCCATCTATACATCTGGTTTGCTGACATGGATGTTGAGGAATTGGACTGGCCTGTTCAAAGCCTGGACCTTAANATGTGCTGTGGTAGAAGCCTATGTTTGATTAAGGTTGCCTACATTTGATCAAGGTTAATACATGTGGGAATTGATGTTATTATTGCCATAGGGGCCATATACTTAAAAATGCAGTGTCCTTTGAAATTCATTAAAGCACTACTTACTGGTCNCATGCAGTATTAGATGGTGATGTCNGCATCATAACAGCATTTTAAAATAGAAGGTTGAATTTAGTTTACCTGTTCAGTGGTGTCATTTTTGTTTTGGTTTGGAGAGTGAATTAAATTGGTTATTTGAACACTGCTGTTTCAAAGGGCCTTGAATGAGGTATTGATTAGCATACTATAAGGAATGTAGATGGTTGATGAAATATATTTTTCTGGAACCGTATTGGTACGTTCTTGAATTTTGTTGTAATATTGCAGTGTTAATAGGAAAACTTTGTAAAATGGTCAAGTGTTATCTCGGAGTGATGGTTGAGGAAATATACATTGTGCCTGATACAACAGGAAGTTGTCAAAGATTTGGTCTAGCTGTTCACTTCAGATCATAATCAAATTAAATGGACGAACAACTGTCAGTAACTTCTATCCTCCCAGCAATGTTAACTACACAAGTTGATAAGTCTTCAAAATAATTTTAACTTTATTTTGTAGACCCCAATATTAATGCAAAAGTTAATTCGGAACCATTACAGTAGAAGGCCAACGTGGAAAGTAAACTTGGTAACATTCCATGTAAGCTAGTAATACTGCAGGTAAAATGGCAATGTTGGCCTACACACGTGCGAGGAATCCAATTATTCAGAAAATTACATCACTTTAAAAAAAGTTTTCCAAAGATAAGGAAACCAACTGAATTTCCCTTTTATTTACTGTTAAAATGGTTCACACTAGCAACTGAAATAATGGAAAGTACTTCTTGAAATAAGATCAGCTCACTGCATGTCAAAGAGGTGGAAATGGTGAAAGTTTAAAATTTACGTGATAATTTGGATTTTTACGCCCAAAATTTTCTATTCGTCCACCAGTCTGCCGTTACTAATTTATCTGGATTTCCGAATGAAAGTTTCCCATAATTAAAAAAAGTTGTACTTGACCAATGTGTTGCGTAGTGGAGGTGGCAAATGGCNTCTGTGTATATCTCCAGGCGGTCTGGATTGGCGTCACTTTGTAGATCAGTCACCTCGACATAAATACAGCACTTCACGATCATTTCAGTTTTTTNATTGCCAGAAATATATGTTATAATAAATTCAAAACAAACTTTCAGTGGATCGGTTAATTTAGATAGTAATTTTGGTACGACCACGACGACCTAGATGTTATAGACTTGATAGCCGGCTGTCCACTGCTCTTTGTTCTTCCGGTGCTTATCCACAATACCTCGTGCGTGCCCTCTGTTCGCAGGTTATGAAACTCGTTCGGCCTATGGTTATTGGTCCAAACACACGTTCTTCCAGAACATTCTAAGACGTCATTTCAATCGCGTGGTAAAGTCGGGGAATCGCTTTCAGGAGGTTTTGCCCCGGTTGAGACATCACGCGTTCCTAACTTAAATGGCCGACATTAAATTACACCAAATTAATTTCATAATCATTTAATAACAAGGTTTATAATAGGAATTTATTAATCAAAATTGGTTTTCCCAGGTTAATTTTACTGATAGTGTTTTAAATTACTNCCTTCAGATTAATTAATTAATTGAAAAGTTAATAAAATTTACGTAAGATGCCTGGGAAAAAAAATACATACACAGTTTAAACTCTTCTAGATTTATATTTTAAAATTGGCCCTTTTAGATTTATTTTAATTAATATCCTTGAGAATCCTATATTTATAAGTATTGAAATTTTATCTAACCACTTCTTAATCCAGAATTTAATTAGAATATATGATTAGGCCTANCTTTAGATTAGTACAAAATTATGAGAGGTTTAGTTTGCAACTTGATTTGGAAAAAAAACATTATTCAGGGTAAATGCACAGCATCACAAGTTATAGTTAATATTCTGATGTTGTTTCTTAGATGTTAAAATAGTTTCCTTTATTTCCAGGGACCGTGGACGTGACAGGCCCAAGCCCTATTAATAATCGTGACCTGACAGACGAGAATAAGTGTTTTATGTACTCTACTTGTCTTGTTGTTTTATATAAAACTGAACTGTGTAAAAGAAACTTTCAAGACCAAGCCAGAATTTTTTTATTTTTGCGTGCGTGAACGATTGTAGAAAGTATTCTGTTTTTATGTATGTGTATGATTATAGACATTAAAAGTGACATGAATGTGTGCTCTAAATCTCATAGATTATTTTTATTTAGTCAATCCTTTCCTTTATTCACTTTTNCTGAGAAATTGTTCTAATCTTGATAGGCATTGGGTATAAAAGATTGTGAGTTTGATTCCTGCCCAATGTGAAAGTTAAGCATCATTCAGTTACATTGTCTGATGTGTTATTGAGCACTAGTGCAATGTTTTCTTGGTTCAAAATTTGTAATAATAGAAGTGGCATCAAAGAATAAAATTTTTATTATTTGTAGATACATGCTGATCATATAAGTATGGAATAGTTTTATGTAAAAAACAAATTTTGGCAAAAAGTAAAGTTATATTAACAAAAATTAATATATTTTGCTGTCATATTGGATGGATAGATTTTTAGTTTAGTAAACATTGGCATAAAATATGAAATGCTTAGTTTTTAAGGTTTACAATTAACAAGTTTCAATAAATATCATGTTGCAATTCTGCTGTTAGTAAAAGTTGGCTTTTGCAGAAAATTTTATTTTACTCTCTATAATTGTAATTGTAGTAGAGAAGTTTTGTTAGTGACTATGCATTGGAAATATGATGCTCTTGAAATTAACTAAACATTTCTATTGATCCTACATGCCACTTAAGGCATTTTACTCCAATGGAAAATGTATTAAAATATTTTTTTAATGGGCATACACTATTTTTTTCTGAGACTTGGCAAATATAAACAATTTTAACTTAAAATTCAGCAATGTGGAAGCATTAGTGCTCATTTATTGCATTGGGTTGGATGAATAGTATGTATGGAAAATAGACATTCAAATGACTTAACTAGAAAGGGTGTTCGCATGTGAAGTTTTTATGGAACAAAGATGTCAAATAGTTAAACTTGGATTAACCTCTACAAGGTAGACTACAGTTGAGGACAGAGCTTCGGTTGATTACAAACTTTTGTGGCAAACAATTCATCTCTTCTGAGCAACATGTAGAGTTTTAAGATCTTCCTGTCAATCAAGATATGATAGCAACTTGGCGAGATCTACATCATACCCTGCAATCAAGCCGGAAGGTGTTTGGCAGGTGGTGCACGAAGCACCATAATTTATTATTCACGTCCTAAACTATTCCAATCTTGAATAGACCTCGGAAAGAATGACCAAAAATACACATTAGATTTACAGCTGATTTCCCAGTACCATGAAATGGGGTCAAATTTTCTGATTTTGNTATATTTAAATAGAGTAGACTTTCTTTTTGTTGTAGGATGATTAGAAGTGTTTAAAATCAATATTTGAATGTGTTCTGTCACCATGACATTTAAAAATGGCTGACACAGCTGATTAGAGTTGATTAGATTACATTAGATATTAGATTTACTTCATTTACTNATATAATTACTATTTCATACTAAGGTCTTTGGAATCCATTCTTGAAAACAAAGTGCGGTTGAAGTTACATTAACCTCAACTTTGCTTGTTTTTCAATACTCTCTTGTTATGAACTTGTTGTGAGTGGAGTTTTTGAAGTTAATATTTTTGACAATTATTTGACAGATGCCTCCAAGCCTACTTTTAAAAAGTATATGTTAAGAGGGAATAGATATACAAGCAGGAATATCATTAGTGACATTGAAACTAGGCCAACCAGTTCAGTAAATATCCAATGTAATCCTTGTGTACCAGTTTGCAGTGATGTTGATAACATTAGACATAGGCCTAGAAATAAGAGTGCTTCCAGACAGAACTTAGGAGATGCGAGTTAAGATTATGAAAGTCTATCTCAGGGTTATAAACTTTTTGATATGACAGTATTGTGTTGCAAACTGTGGCTGTGTGTATGTCGTGTAAAAAAGGAAAACTGATGATAAAGGATGACAAAAGTAAACAATTAGGCCTGTGTACTAGATTTGAAATATCCTGTGACAATTGTGACTATACACATACTTTCAGATCATCAAANAAAATTAAAAATGGCTATGATTGTAAACATAAGAATGGTCTATGGCATGAGAAGTATCTGTAATGGCAGAGAGGCTGCCCAAACNTTGTGTGCGATAATGGACTTTCCACCTTCAAAGTTTCAACAAATCCACAAACATTTGCTGAATGAAATTGAACAGTTGTGCGAGTTGGCAATGTCTGCATCTGCAAATGAAGCTAAATATATAAATGAAGGAGAAACAAAAGATCAAATTGCAGTCAGTTGTGATGGTACCTGGCAAAAAAAAAAAAAGGTTTTGCATCGCTAAACGGAGTGACTACGGTATTGTCTGTTGAAACATGGAAAGTTTTGGATGTGGTATTTGCAAATAAGTATTGTTCAGTGTGTGACAGTACAGGAAAGACGGGGTTTGAATGATGGTGNTGATAAAGGCATTGTAAAAAAAAGTGTCTGAAAAACTATAGTGGCTTTAGCAGAGGGATGGAGTTATTGAGAAGTTAGCCAGGCCTTTCTGGGAATCGGCTTAAAGGTTTGACCGAATGAAAACAAAGGCAGTTTGAAACTCTGGGTCCACTTTCATTTCAGGGATATAGGTTTACTGTGATAAAACTGTTATACACACATTTCATGTTTTATTCAAATACTGGCACTGTTCTATGAAATAAACCTGATGCTATGTGGATCAGTCTACTTAATAATTTTCTCAAATGCTTTCTTGCAACTGCTACTAACCTAAAGACTCATCAAATGCTGAAAGTACTATTACCGAAAACGGGTCTGAACTTATGCTGGGACATGTTAAGTCAGGTGCTACTGCTGAATTTCAGCTAGGGCACCTGTAATTTATAACTATTATGCAAGGAACACAGCAGTGGCGTAGTGGCCACGTAAGGCTTGTGAGTCCACCTTACAAATTTAAATTAGTAGACAATACCTTTCATTCCCACATTCACCACGTGAACACTCATTAAACTATTGTAATTTAGATTAATAGTTAACTAAGCAATTCAGGACTTGTTTTGAGGCGAGTTTTTGCCTTGTAACTTGGCAACGCTGCGTTGTAAGTCTTATCTCCTCGCCTTACAATGGGAAAGATGGTCGGAATGATTTTGGACTCGTCCAGTGTGGGGCTGTATGTTTCTCAACCAATGACATTTCCAAGAGGCATGTATGGCGGCTTACGCTGCAGACGACACAAACGCGAAGGTGATCTGATTGTGTGTATCTGTCAGTGTCTCCACCTTCAGTGATATATCACTAGATTTAGTGATATCTCACAATCTTTAGTGATATAGTGACACTGGACAATATTTTAATGAATACACTGAAAAATTAGTGATTGTTTTAGCGATTTACTGTCAACAACACAATTTCTTAAGCCTTTTTACTTTTCATTCCACTATTTTCTACATCTGTCGTCATNAAAAACCATGCTTCACTAGCTTTTGTCTTCACAGGAAGTAAACAGTGCACCCATTCCTAAACACTACCGAACTGCAAGTAATTGCAAAAGTTTCCGTCAGATGTCAGTGTAAGTCAGATGGGAACTATTCTTCCCAACAACTTTCTTTGAAATATTGATAAGTGGGAATTATACTTCCCACCGCCCACGAAAGGGCTAGAGGAACTCCCATTAAAAAAAGTCTGATCTCTCTTATACACTGACACACCTGAATATTGATACACCAGTTTGAGATTTCTCTGATCCACAATTCTCACAGATAAAAGATTCACTCATAAGCTACACTAATCTTGCAGACACATTGAATATCTGTCCATGAAACGGACATGCTTTGGTGCATTGAATTTGTTACATTTTCCCATCTTCAGCCATTCATGTCTGGTTCAAATATCTGAGGATATGAGTTTGGGAAGATTAACCACATAGCTTACATCTCAACTGGCTGGCAACTTGTGTATTTCATGTTGAAAACATAAAAATAATGAATGCAGGATACTGAAAACGAAGTTTGAAATATATAAAGTAAAATTTTATTACTCGATGACATAATTTGTTTAAAGTACCCCTGACATAGTTCTTGCGGGTCACTATTCCACCACTGTTATTATTTCAAGCAATGGTGAAGGAATACACAAGATCAACCACAATACGCCTCTTTGGTAACAACTGAATCAACACGCCACTGTGAAACATAACTTGGATCGTTCAGTTTGATTACTCGAGTTTTGATACAGGCTACTTACACATTTTGTGTCTAACTAATACTAAAAACCATTTCCAAAACACTTACAATATATTAATATTTTTCAGTGTTTAAAACGGT
>KZ872220.1:4701-20163 GCA_003456935.1 Machilis hrabei
CTATGTGTCGGCTGAGTGGCAAAATTCAAAATTCAGTTATCCTGAAGCGTCATTACGACGCGGATGGGGTCTCCATGAAACCTGAGATGTCATAACAGTGGGACCATAATCCAATAACAAACAAACAAACAACTCTTCTCCAGTGCGTGCTAATCTCCAATACTTTTCTTTCTTATCTTACCTGAGTGAACTCTGATAGCTTTATCTAAACGTCGTTGTTCACTACCTGGTGAAGAGGAACAATTTCATGGCAACAGTACGAATAAGCCAATACTTTGTTGAACTTTCTTAAAAGAGACAATGTTTATATGATTGATAGAAGATAACTAGTAGAAATTGGTAAGTTTTTCGACGATTCTCATTTGAAAGATAGTGCTAAAAAAAAATTTGTAGTTTCTTGGGTTTCTTAATTTTTGTATTGCATCCTCAAAAGAGTAACTTATGTAAACGTTTTCACAAATAGTTTAGGCTTGAGAATTTTTAAAAAACAAAAACAAAGAAAGATTTGTTTGTCATAAAAATCAGAGTTTGTATGTACAATACCTATATTATATGATGACACGTCAAAAATCACGTGCCGCAAAGCGTAAGAATTAATATTAGTAGTCCTTTCTGGCAGCTTCAATATTATAAATGTGTATACCACAAAAGACTTGAACTAGGCTTTACCAGAAGTTGGAGACATCATGATGTATACTATTAATCCAGAATTTCTAGCTATCGGGTTTATAGCTTCAGTTATTTCATTAAAAGATTACATCTCAAAAATATCAATAACAACTTTGGAGTCAAGTGTTCTGATTTATTTTACCTTTTTATGTACATATATATTTATGTATATGTCAGAGACTAAAATAAGTTTAAAATATTGGTTAGTTATGGAAGTCGAAGGCCGCAAGTATCTTCCAAGTTCGGCAGGCTTCTGAAGTGTTTTATTGTTTTACCATTTTGTAACTGGATATAACCATTTGATATTTCTACTTGATAGTCAGAATAAATATTACATGCATGCACAAAGCAAAGAAGGAATATGTGATTTCAAGAACTCAAACCAAACTAGAGTACGGTCAACATTACATCATATTAGGCATATACGTTTAGTATACTGTGCATCTGACAATTGCAACAATTGCTATTTGAAATTCAATTCCCATATATTGTTCTCTGTAGTATTTCAATAATATGAATACGATTGTATTACGGTTATAAAGAAATTTTTGAAAGCTTAACACAAATGGTTTTCTGCAACTTAAAAAAACTACTCCATTATAACATCAATATGTAGTTTTGGAACTTTTTATCATAATTGCTGAACCTACCAGCAAGTATGCACCGTGTGATATGAACATTGAGTAAAATTTACTATACCCTATATGTGACATAGTTATAGGAAAATACATACATACTGAAACACACGAAAGGTGCAACAGATATTATAAATACACATAAGACTGCTTTTCTGTCATGTGAAATCAAATAAATTTGCAACGTTTCCCATTAGACTGGTCGTACTGTTCAGGCAAATACAAGAGATAAAATTATTTGAAATTATATTATTTTAAGAGATCTGATCAATTCACAGTGGTTACGAATATGATGAGAGGGATTTTAATCAAAAGGACAAAAGTCACAGACACGGAATCAATACTTTTTGTTGCACAACAAAAGTCGAAGATGAATGAATGTACAACTAACAAGGGGAAGTCAGACCGTGTGTCCAATCGATTTCGATCGGGTTTAACTTTTACGCGCGCCTCTTATATACATGGAGAATGTCACCCAAGTGGAGCTACTTATCGTTAAGGCGGTTCAAACCTTAAATGTCTCATAGTTTTATATAATCACAAAGTTAGTGCACATGGCTAGTATTCTATTTTGTGAAGCACTAGGAAATTAAATTATTCCCCTAGAGCAGTATCATGGTGTCAATGTGCCTGTCTACAAGACTAGATGTCGTGAGTTCGAGTCCCGTCCGGTGTGCACGTTTTGTTTTTTCAAGAACAATGATTCCTTTGACAAATAATTATTTTTGAAAAGCAAAACATTCGCATCGGACGGACTCGAACTTGCGACCGCATGTCCCGTAGGCCATTACGTTACCGCTTCGGTGACACTCCCCAGTCCCCAGGTTCATAAGCGGCACACGTAAATTACTAATTCCTTGATTTCTCCAAACCATTAATTTTTCGAAATAAAGGCGAAGTGACCTAAACCCTTTTACAAGAGTAACTTTTGAGTGTCCCCCGAAAAGTATATTAAACCTGCTCAAAACCTCTTTCGATGAAACGTGACAGCAGGTACTTGTAACATTAAATAAATAATTACAATTACTATATTTCACAGGATAAAGGTATCTACTTAATCCAGTCATATATTCTGTAAGAGTAGTAAAAAAATTAAAAAAGTAACTTCAACTCCTTTTGAAATCCACCATCTCCTCGATAAGGAGACAATGTGTAGTGCCTACTGAATGATTAAACATTGTCACTTTTAGCACAAAACATGACTGTTAATCTCATACTTGGAAACCTGCTGTCATATAGACCTAAATATTAATGGATTAACTGCTCTGGAAGGTTCTATATATATTTAACGTAAGAATAGCTACTTAAGTTACTAATTGAAAAGTTCATATATGGGCGTTATGATAGACCTTAAAGTACAGTCACGCCTAAAATTTCTTAACATCGTGGGCAAATACTTATTCGTAAGTACAAATTCTTAATGCGTCACAATGTGGATATGAATAGTGTGAAAACAAATTATGTTATTACTATCTGACAATGTTCCAATAAAAAAATGAAAGGCGTAAGTTGTGTATTGGAAGTAGTCAGATACACTCAGTATAAACATTAGTTAGTAAGGCAAACCGAATTTTATATTTAATGGTTTACTATCTAATAGTTTGGACATTGTGTTTTTGTTATTTGGTACACATCAAACCACACAAATCAACGTTCAAACAAATTAGTTACTTACATTTTGAACTTTTAACCCTTTACAGAGTGCAGGGCAGTTTCACTATACTTAGACATAAAACATACTTACACAGCACATGTTGTTATACCACAGCCTAAACTAATTATCATGATTATGTATACAGGGAGCACGTCTTGAAAACAAAGATGTAGTTTTGAAATTGAAGAAGTGAGTGGATAGATCTAAAATAGTAACAAAGTTTTAGATTGTAATTTCATTAGGCCCACATGTTTTAAGACTTATGTATTACGTTGTTGTGGAGGACTGTTCAATAAGTATAACAAATGTTATCCTATTTTACTTTGAGTATAAATATGGGTTTAATAAGAAATTTGCAGTCAGAACTTAATGCTAAATTTCAGATTGCATATTTTCGCAACGCCCGTCTCTTCTGATGTATAACATGATGTTTACCCCAGCCGGGGTAGTAACCGAAATGGGATATTAGTTAGTTGGTATAGAACAGCAGGCTCTAGGTTAATTTCAGACTGGAAACAGGACAGTAACAAACATACTGTTAAATCAGACATAGTTTCAATTAAAATTCTCTTTGAAGCAAACTGCACCCTCTGCAGTCTGTAAAGTGTAAGTTCATTCACGAAAGAAAGTAGCAGTCAAACATACCCGACTACTTATTGACTAAAGCTGTTAATGTATTAAAATTTGCCAAGAAGAAAAAATGTTACATTGTGTATCATTCTGACACAGTTTGTGCTGACACTAAACAACAAAGACTGCAGTCACGGCTTTTACAAAATATCTGTATGATTTGGATTACATCACAATGAATTCTGTGAAACGCAATTCTCGTGACTACAGCATTCTTTTGAATAAAATAAGTTACTTGTTAACTCAGTGACAAACTACAGCAGCAACATTAAGTACACGTTGCAGCCACAGCATGTCAATAGATGAGTAGAAAGATGTGCTACAAAGATTGTCTTAATTGTACAGAAAAAATTATTCAACCCTCGAAACTATTTGTGATTCTCCATTCGATGCTGAGGTGGAGTTTACTCCAAGAGACAGCTACGGGTGTGAAGTTGCGCAAAAATATAACTCAAACAAAGCCATTAACTCCACAACTAGACAAAAAATGTGTCGCGTGTACCTTCTGGGAGTGACCCAGCTATGACGTCAACCAAGACAGAGCACCGCTCGTCATGTAGCTGATGGGGAGCTGCAGGGTTGTTCCTCTGGGGGTACAGGGGAGGCTGTGGTCATGTGGTTTTGGGCCAAAGAATTTGGTGTCGAGGAAGAACTCCTGGGCACGATCGATGGTTGTGAAGAACTGGGGCTAATTCTTGGACATTTAATTGTTGATCCATCTGCTGCTGTATTGCTGTATCCCCGAGGTTGTACTTGTTCCTGCAAAAACCGGAACGCTCTGGAAGGCATAATACTGTACTGAAAAGGCGATCCACCGTAATAATCAAAGGAATTATAGTAGTCATCATAGTAAAAGTCCTGAGGTGATTGGGCAGTGTACGTGGCAGTGTTGGCATCAGTCGGTAGTCCGTAGGCTTGTGGACTCGGTACGTTGGAATGGATAGAGCAGGCAGTTTGAGAGAATGAATTATCTAACGGAGCCTCTTGAGCTTCAGATGAATGTAACTCTTCTTGCAAAAGCTGTAAGGCTATTGCTCGCATTTTGGCAGGTGTAGTTTTCTTTTTTTGTCGTTTTCCTCTTTTCTTGGATAATTCATCAACAAGGTCGGCTATCATACGATCTGTGGCTGTTGGAGATGAAGGGGACGTTACTCCGGACGAAGAAAGGCTGTCACTCTCATTTACTTTGAGAGGAAGCGTGAGACATTCTTTCCTGGAGCTCAAGCTTCCCGGAGCTGGAGGAAGTATGCCTTGGCTATCGTCTTCTTCGTCTTCATCATCTTCTTTGCTACACTCATCCTGCAAGAGTTTGTAAAGCCTTGAATGAGTTGCAACACGTTGATATTGAACTGCATGTCTCTCAGCACGTTTTTCATTTGTACATTCCGATTCAGTATCAGTTTCAGAAATCTGTCTGCTCATGTCTGTCACCCCTGAGTCGTCTTCACTTCCCAAACTATCTTGAGAGTATTTATGAGTTAGGCAATATGCTTTTAACTTATTAACTCCCTTCTCGTCTGATTTTCGTTTGGTTTTTGTTTTGCCTTTCTTTGGCGAAGATTCGGTTTCATTTTTCTGTTCCGAGATAACTTTCGCGTTAACATCCTCCACCCTATTTGCCGTGTTATGATCAGTTACAATCGCCTTTTTCCGGTCACTATTTGTACTTTCTTGTTCTGTTTCATCATTAGTGTTAGAAGCATCTGTTATTGGTACAGCCGAATCACTAACACTTGCACTGGAATTTCTCTTATTAACGGATTTCAACATTGAACACAGCTTCTGTTTATCATTTTCAGTCACGATTACGGTTCCTACACCGCATACTTTTTCCAGAAATTGGAATTCATCATCATCATCATCTTTGTAATCTTCTGCGTTATGAGGCTGGTCACTGTCATCCGAATCGTCGTCGCTGGTGTCTTCCTGTTTTTCCTTACCTTGTGCACTGACTGCATTAACATTTGTTACTTCATCTGTTTTTATTGCAACGACAGGTTTATCATTCGTGTTGCTGTTGGAATCACTATCTGTATCATCAGACTCGCTTTCAGATTCCTTCTTACTTGTAGTAGAATTATCAGTCGGTGAAGGCGTAGGTTTGGACAGCTCTTCTTCTTCGTCCTCATCATCGTCTTCCTCAGAGCTACTTTCGTCATCGGAATCTTTTTTGTTGATGCCAACAAAAGAGTCTTTAGAAGATAATTCTGTTGAGTTTTTGCTATCAGTCTTGTCTGTATCACTGCTATCGTCTGCCTTCTTATGAGGCGAAAGCTTCACAGTCTGTATACTAGTACTGCTTGAATCATCTTCCCAGTGACTAAGGGCATAATCACTTTCTTCATCCCAGCGGTATTTGCCAGTTTTCATTTCGTGGTTCTTCCCACCATCTCTATCATCTTCACTTTCACTGTTTTCTGAATTAAAATCTCGAATTGGGTCTATCTTTGAAGTTCCCGTTATTGTTTTGGTGTCCTCCTGAGCTCGTGGTTTAAAGGGTAATGACACACATACTGATACTTCAGATTCCGAGTTAGTCTTTCCAGAATCTATAATAGACTCCTTGACGTTGTTTTCTGAAAAACGAGCAACAGCTTTAGAATTCTCTTCATCAATTTTACATTTATTTTGCTTTGAAGGAGTCTTCTGCTCAGTCTTCTTAGGTGGAAAAGAAATTGTAAAAGATACACTTGTATCGTTTTCCTCATCACTATCCTCATTGTCGTGCACATCTTCCTCATCACTGTGTTGTACATCAATGGTCTCATTTTTAGTATCATCTACTGACTCTGGAAGTAGAGCTGAATTCGTGGACTTTTCGTTTTCCTGTTCGTAGTTCTTTTGTAAAATACTGTCTCCAACAATAACTGTTGTAATTCCATCTTCAGTTCCAGACTTGCTGAACTGCAGTTTTAGTGGAAGGCATACCGTTACAGTTGATTCTGGGTCCACATCGTCACCACCATCACTTTCGTCGTCACTCTGTCCACTAGCGAGAGTTGAACTATCCTCACTTGTTATATCTGACTGTTTGTCTGTAGTTACTGTTGATCCTGCATCCGAGTCGTATACCCTTGAGTTAATGTCCCGATTAGAACTCTCAACATCACTGTAACTTGATATCTCACTGGTTTCGGAGTTTTCATAGTTCCTTTGTTGACTTCGTTTTGACTTTCTCACACTTTCAGCGTCACTACTGCACGAATGTTCACTCTCTTCATATATGACACTTAGCTGATGAGGTAAACGAGGGACATATAGTGATCTTTGTTTTCCAGAAGATTCAAGCTCTTCTTCAATATCTTCATCTGGCTCTTCAACTATGTATCCAGCATCTTCTTCAGTTTCTTCTCCGTTTATTTCAGAACTTTCACGGTCACTCTCACTCCCTTCGTCTCCTTCTTCGTATGTGTTAATGTTTGGTACAGACCGAATAGATCGGAGTAAACTTCCGCTTCTGGATCCTTCGTCCTTCTTAGATTCGGTACTCTCTTCAACTTCTGTTTCAGATTCAGTGGAATCTTCTTCTGATTCTTCCGAGCTAACCTCACTGCTCCCGTCACTATCATGTCCATTCGTTTTCACTGTAGCTATTTCCTTGATTTTATTATCAGTGCTTTTACTAGAGTCGAATGAAGGAAAGCGCTTTTCAGATTCAGAATCTGAAGGAGTGATTACAATCTCTGGCGTTGGACAGTATGGAGGAGATTGTTGTAAATAATTTCCTTCGTCATCTTGCAAACCATTGTCACACCCTACGGTCTGCCCATTCTCCATCATATTCCCGTCTCCATTTGTGTACTCTCCTGGATAATTGTAATACCCGTATCCATCAGGATACTGCGTATAATCGTACGGATAGTCATTATATCCATACTGGTAAGGCTTTGGAGGTACAGGATATGTACCATAATGTTCTGGCAATGACTGAGGTGGGTAATACTGACCATAATCTCCCATCCAACCATACATATAAGCAGCTTCCCAGTATGGATCATAATCGGGGTAATACCAAGGCATTTGATAACCACCATACATCCCTCCGTCTTCACACGCACCAATCGGCCAGGAGTATCGCTTCACATTCGCTTGCTGAATATTGCAGGCGTTTGCCTGATTAGGTGCTGGGGTTGGAGTGGACCTGGGGGGGTTCGAATTGGGACTATTTTCAACTCTGTTACATGTAGTCTCGGGGTCTTGAGCACCAAGGCACTCATCGCCCCCAGCTTCTACAGAGACAAAAATGAAACGAGCGAGAAAATACTTATTAAATTTCCCCTTATTCGTCATAAAAATCATTTAATTCATTTAAAAAAATATTACGTTACATTATATTTCAAAAATAAAAAAACACATGAAAATTAATAAGACAGCAAAGAATATCTCTTCTTAAAACTAAAGATATCGTAAGTAAGAACGACTTGTTGGGAAAGATTTATGAAATAACTTTTAACACATCTCAACAAGATAAAAACTGTTACTGAAGACAGCATACAGAAAATAAGATGTCTGTCTTCGTTTTTAATCTTACAAATACTGCTATACGTATTTGAAATATGGCCAAGAGTACATTTCAACTCGTAGTGTTTTAATGAAGTATACTTCATGTCCAAATACACTAAAGGAGACTTCTGCTCTGCTTCTGAAAACTAAGCTACTAATGCATCACCAGTAAAGACACATTTAGAATATACTTACTTGATTCTTTGGAACAATGTTACCTGATTTTTGTACACTCACACATGTGTATGTGTATACATACCAGTGATGGCATATTGGGCTAGCTATCAGCACTACCGCTTTGGAATTTACAATGTTACAATTTATATTCAAAGTTCACTAACGAATGTAAGATTATTTAAATTTTTAACAAATTCTGCACTTGATATCAATGGGGTTCTTTTGGTACACACACAGTCTGGCTACATTAAAAGCTAGCCCATACGTCACCCACGTTACATCACTAATATGCACATGCAATTCCTTAATTCTAAGTTCCCCTTCATCAAAATTACACAAATGTCTAAAACTAAAGCTCTGAGGTGCCATATGATGTAAAACTAACTGTGATGTGACTTAATGAGCATCATAAAATTGAACCCATTAATCTATATGACAGTGAGAATTGCAAATAATAAATGAAGGAAATCAGCTACTGCTTCATCCAGAACCACTTACCCAATTAACATTACAAATAATACATATGAGACAAATAAATTTTATTAGGAGCCTAGTTAACTAGGCTATTCGAGAAGTTTTTTTAACTCATTAGCATTGTTTAATTTTCAATTTTCTAAACACAAACTCCTCAAATTTTTTTCTGAAAAGCATAAACATTATGGAAATATACAGGGTGATTCAAAAGGTTACTCCAAAATATTAATGNCTAATAGGTGAGCCCATTCTGAGTCGAAATAATATAGGAACATGGGGTCTGCGGGGTACCGTTTCCGAGTTTAAAACCGTTTAGTGTAGCCAATGAGGCGAGAGCTCTCTTCCACGGAAGGCTTAATTTGTTCTGTGCTCGCGCCTCATTGGCTACACTAAACTGCTTTAAACTCGGAAAGAGTACCGCGCAGACCCCTTGTTCCTATATTATTTCGACTCAGAATGGGCTCACCTATTAGCCATTAATATTTTGGAGTAACCTTTTGAATCGCCCTGTATATAAAACATCTTAACATGAAGGACTACACACCGACGATAAGACGAACTTCACAAATGTAAAATTAGTATGTTCTGTAATTGTAGTAAATGCATTACATCAACAACATTCCATACTTAGTGCCTTAAATTGTTGTCATTTCGTCTTTTGAGAAAAAATAATTTCATCTAAGAACTGGTTTCTTACGAAAACAGGAAAACATATTTATGAGGATTTTTTTGCTGAACTTTTAAACTGAAGTTAAAAGACACAGTATATTATACAAAGAAGTACTGTTTTGAACTGTGTAAATAAATCATTTCAAGAAAATTAAGGTGTTTTAATAAAAACATTATTTTTTATAACACAGCGTTTCTTTAAAGTCGATCCACATTAAAACTGATTGATGGTAAAACAGAGGTATAGAACAATCCACATTTGGCGCACACTGTTTTTTAAATAAACGATTTTTAATGCTGGCGTCACAATTTTTTCACAGATAAAGATGACAAAGTAATAGAAAAGGCCGTATACGTTTCATTCGTTTGGATAAACTTAGTTGAACTAGATGTAAGTTTCACTGCTTTAGTGGCACTTAGAGTACTTACTGTACATATACTATGTTAATAGCATCTCAACTGCTCGAGTCAGTGGTGATTTATTACGATATGAATTCGTCCTGACACAATGTAGAGGTGGTGAGGCCAACAACAACCAGTTTCTTCCCTTACTCCACCTAGTACGGTTGTCAAACCTTGGACCGTGATAGTGTATTTGTATGGACAATTCAATCTGTACAACTTTGCCACCCATAATTTAGCACAGCATGAAACTTAATTGTGTGTCATCGAATTGTTGTAATCCAGTTTTGTCGTCTCAAATTAGATCCTACTAATCATTTACTGCATCCAAACTTCAAAATAAATCATATGGCTATTTACAGTAAAAAATACCATCATCGTTTATGCGAGACATAAAACCTGACGGTCAAAACAAATTATGAATTTTAATTTTTGTTCAGGCTCGCATATTAATTTCCTAACATGTGATCTAAATTGGAGTATTATTTTTGTTGGTTTGTTTCTAAAAAGTTGCGTGTGCAAGCTCAGCAGATATATAAACCATTCTTTATAAACAATGTAGACATTGAGTTATATTGTGAGACTGTACACAAACCAAATTACAAAATGACATATTACAGCGGCTTTGATGGTGACGTATCAAACAGTAACAAGAAAATCAACGAGTAAAAAATTTAGTTTCGAATTACAGACAATTTTAAATGAAAGTACAAGACATTGAAATTGTTAATGGAAGTTCCTTTTTGATTAGGTTATAAAGAGCTAAATCAAATTTTTAAATTCCAAGTTTTAACATCCCATTGTAGTGAAACATACATTATTATGTTGCACAATAAAGAGTGTTTGAATGGTCTCTCGATGTAAAAATCTACATAAATAGAGACGAAGTTTTAATAAGTCGAACGGAATTGTCAAATACTGTACATAAATTATATAATTCTTAACAAAAAGTATTTTGTACATATCTAATTTACCAACAAGACAAACCATTTTTTTACAAACCTTTCGAGAGACAATTAGATACTCTTAACTATTTTAACATTAAGTAACGATCGAGCAAAATTTTAATAATTGAGAAAGGCTTGAAAAAGCTTAAAGAAGTACAATTAGTCCATTACTCAATTACTGCTCTTCAACATAAAATAAACAGAATATATCAGCACATTACCCCAAATTGATTTTAGCGCACCTGTACTTCAATTTCCACAAAACGTACAAAAATGAACATTGATACCACTGTACTGATCTGTAAAGTGATGACAGGGTGGACTACTCCGCAATGTTTGAAACTTTAATGATGATAAGAACTCTTTCAGCAGTGTGTTAAATAAGTACATAACACAACATACATATATCTTGTTCTAAAATATTTGTGTGAAGTATTATAACCACAAGTTTAATTTCGAGTCAATTTATTCTGGACATGAAGTACATATATTTGTTATTATTATTATTAGGGCCAACCAAGATATACAAAATCATTACTAAGCACTTTACTAAATCAGTTTATTTCTGCTCGCATAAATAATTATCAACTTGAGTGCCACCTTATGTACTAGAATCATTCACCTAAGTATTGAACTATTCAACATACCAACTTGATTCGGAGCTGTCATAGCTTGTAACATCCGGAAAGACCTCGAAGGTATGCTACCACCAGTGTATTTCTTCGGTTCTGCTACTTGCTGCTCAGAGGGTGGCACATATGGTCCTGCCTGATCACCTGAAACAAGTGAAACTCTTCACATTAGAATTGATTCTGACTATACATACAGCTAAATTCAATTTAAAAATACAAATTGAATACAATGGCTTTCCCAAAATTAAGATTGACACATGGTATTTTGATTGCTGGCATTACAACAACAACCACAAAATCACTGTGCAGATGTGATGCTGTATCTAATGTTGCAGCTCTGATCACGGATACATTAAAAAAAATAATACAGAGAACTTAGCAGAATTGTTAAAAAATGTGAAGTTATTCACAAAGTTTACTCTCTAAATACAGTACAAAGTTTTTGCAATTATGCCCGATGTTTGAATTATGGTTTAAGATGTTCGAAGCATTAGCTCCTCCTGTGTTGTCTTACACAAGATCTCTTTTCCTAACACTTAATGAATTATATTTTCCCCAAATAACTTCTTCCCAAACTCTATTAAATGATGTCTACCACATCAGTTTACTCCTGTTTAAACTCGTGAAAATTTAGAACTGTAGAAGACCGTCCTGTGGGTAAAAAGCTTGACCATGAAAGGATAACATGAGACACCCTGACTGCTGACTAGCAGTGTGAACACGGGTTGCAGCAGAAGGAATCAAAGATGCAAACTCAATAGAGCAGTGACTGTGAAAATAAGGGTAAACCAGACAAAGGTCAGAGACTGCTCGGAAATGTGATAGAGGATGTAAAGAACCTTTGAGAGAAGGGTCGTTGATCAAACAAAAAGCTCGCCTTTGAATTGAGTCGAGAAAACTGAAATGATTTTTAGGCATACCACCAAATGCGTGTGAACAGTATTCCAAAATACGACATAATTGTTCCTTGTAGAGAGTTAAGAGTGTGACATACCTTGGAACGATACAACTCGCTGAAGTTACGCCAATGCGCTATCTCAGCGCTCTGAAGCGACGTCGTTTGTCCAGCGTCAGCTGTGTTGTGGGCTTGTCTACCTAGCAAAACCCCAAAACTAAAGAGCGAAAGCGTAAACGGAGGTCGATGTCCGATTTAAAAAATTCAAAATTCCTAGTGATGAGGAGCCCGAATGTCACCTTTTGGACGATACCCATCATGCAATTTCCCAAAAGTGGTAATTTCGGCTCCCCTTAATTGCCGTGCCAAGAAAGATTGGTATGCCTAATACATAAAGCGATTCGCTGTTGGAGATTGTGTTGTTTGAAAAAATGAGGTCATGAGCATTCTAGTTAACTTTTTTAGTGAGGAGACAAGAATTAGTTTTACTGGAATTAAAGTTAACCAGATTCTTTGAACGCCAATGGAGAATTTGTTGAAGATCCGTGTTCTTACGAGGAGCTTGAGTGAAAGGCGACGAACAAAGATCAGATTTGGAAGGGTTACATTGGAATGTAAGATTGGAGTGTAAAGTACTATCGCCAACAAAGCTGTGAATGGGACTTGTAGTAATAGAGAAGAGTTTATTAATGTGTAGGAGAAACAGAGTAGGAGACAGAACTGAACCTTGAGGAACACCAGCATTTATTGAAAATGTAACAGATAATGCACCACCAACTCCTACTCAGATATATATTTGTTATTGAGAAAACTTGTAATCCACTGCCATTATTGAGGTGGTAGTCAGCAGGATTGTTGAGAGAGACGCTTAGTGTCCGGGATACCAAAAATTATCCCAATAGTACGGGATAGTACGGTATTCTCGTAGTTTGCGAAAAGTCTAGCAGATGTTGCTCTCTGTCCTATAAGAAAAGCTAGGTTAGGTATTACAAAACGGAGACGCCGTAGGATGTCTCAGTTGTGGCAATCAGAAATGCAAGGCAAGTAAAGAATCCCGAAAGTATCCGCATTTACCAACTCTGGTGGTAGGCCATAAGAAGGAAGTTTATTTAAGAGACCCTGATCTTAAACTCTATCAAAGGGTTTGGAGATGTCTGAAGCTACCATTCGAGAATACAAACCTTTGCAGTGATTGGCTCCACACGTGCGAAATGTAAGGAAATATCTAGAGGCCCGACCATGCCGAAAGCAATACTGATAATCGCTGGTTAATTTGCTGAACTCAAGGTATGGCAAAAGGTTAATCACCTTTGAAGAACAGAAACTAGAAATGTTGGACAGTAATTGGAATTATTACCTTTTTTAGGTATAAGTTGTATATGAACAAGCTTCCAGCAGTTAAGAAAGATGCCTGACTTGAAAGAGACCTTAAAAAGATTGCAAAGTACAGGAGTTAGTTCCAGAGTACATTTTTTTTAGAACACTTGCAGATATTTCGTCAGCTCCAGAAGTTTCGTTAGTATCCAGGGTTTGAGGTATACGTCTGACGATTCTATGACGAAAACGAAGATGTGGTATACAGTGATATGAGGGTGGGAGTGTAGGAGGACTTTTACCTTGAGAATCGAGAGTGGAATTAGAAGAGAACACGAAAGCAAACACGTTCGCTTTTATCCTTAGGGGAAGAAGCGAGGGATCTGCCTTCTCTTGAAAGAGGTGGAAAGGAAGTAGTACTAAAATTGCAACCAATTACTTTGGCCATTGACCAGAAAGAACGGCTTCCATTTGGACAAGACGAAAACTTATTACATATGGACTTGTTAAAAACTTCATTAGCCTTGTCAATGGTTGACCTGCATAAGTTTCCAAATTCAACATACCAGTAGACGTTACGAGTCTATACAATACATTGGGCGACCTAAGCCACTTGTGATAAGCTGTAATTTTTTGTGATAGCAATAGGGTATGGGTATAATGACAAACCTCCTTGTGCCATGCCAGGTGGTCGCTGAGGTAGTCCTCCACGAACAGTTGGTCCTCGAGGCACTGTTAAAAGAAAAAAGGATGCAAATTAATACAAAAGACGATGCGCAAATATAGCATAAATAAACATTTATTGAACGATACCTTCTTGGTATTATTTATTCAGTCACAAATGTCAATAAGAAGATTTATTTGTATGTCAAGCCACCCTAATCCTACAATTAAAAATGTATTATCAAGACTTAAATATGTAGTATAGATATGCACAGTAATAGTATTTTAACAAATATATATGAATTCTTAAAAAATGTCATTTCAAATTGTTTGTATGCAATATAATGTACGGACGAAAAATGAGAAATATGTATGTATAATTAAAAGTCTTTGCATTAAAACTTGACATGTTTTCTTCATTGTGTTCCCTGAAAATCATCTATGAAATTCTGTTAGTTCATTATTATGAGCTATGCTCTGTTATGAAAAGCTTAAAATGTGTAATTGGTCTATACTTTTCTGCAAATACAGAATGCACACTATACGCTGAGTGACATTTGTATAGGTTAATAAAGTGACAGAATTCTGAATTTGGTTAATCTTTTATGAAATTCCAGTATGCGTTCATTTTTCATAGCTCATGTGAATACTGAGATGTAAAAAAATATTATAATTATCATTCTCACCAACAGACAATTGTCTACTGTTTAGGCCACACAGATTAGAGACATAGAAATAAGTTAAACATATACTACGTTCAGAAAATAGATCAGTATATTAGAAAAAGCATTTTGCAATATTTATCATACATTTATTTTCATTGTAATTTATACAATAAGTGAAGATGGACAAAATTAATATTTGGAAATAAATATGAATAGGAAGTTTACTTTTTCAAACTGAAATTAAAGGTAATTATTTTGTCAAAATTCTCGATAACTTGGAATTCTAAATAAAGTAAGGTAATTCAACTATTCCAATACTTTTAATAATATAGTGTACTAGTACCCAGTCACATACATGCGATAGTTTTAACATTAAAGATGTATCTAATGAACACACTATTCAATTACACCCTACAGTTAATGACTATACAGTACCAGCATCGATTTTGTCACATCCAAACGAAGCGTAGCGCGAAATTTCGTTTTGCTTAAAACGGAAATTTTCGTTCACTTACCAAGCTACGAAAAATTAA
>KZ872225.1:4386-16928 GCA_003456935.1 Machilis hrabei
TATGTAATTTGTTCACAGTTATAACTTATAAAAATGTATTTAAACAATTATTGTTTCTCAGTTTACTGTTAGTAAGGGGCGGAATTTTTTGGGGGTGGCCTAGGGGCAGCAAAATCCTTAATACGGCCCTGAGTACATGAACAGTTATACAGGTAAGTACATGAAGTAAAGTAGTGGTGTAATGTCCATACTCCACAATTCTACCTAAAAGTGAAAGGTTTTGAAAAAATGTAATATTTAGAGCTGTATATAATCCTTGTACAGTAGTAATAACAAAGGAAGTCTGTGTCATGGTGACATTTGAGGCAGCACTACTTTAGCGGGCTTTGAAGCAATATCGTCGCTATGAGGGCCCGTATGTCTACCATTACGACAGCTCGTCTTGTTATACTGCTGTGTATTTTACAACAACTTATTTTTTTCAACATAGAGATAAAATTCATCAGTGTGCAACTGTAGTCCCAGATGCAGACAATACTTGCAGCTAACATATCATACGGATGTTTCTGGTCACCTGTCTTAGGAAAGAGGTTTTGGTGGGATTAAGGACAATTGCATTATCGAAGTCCCAAAATTAGAGAGTTACTGTCATACACGAGTTCAATTATGCATGTGATAACGCGTATTAAAACAATTCGCAAAATCACCATTAATATTATGAGCACTGTATACAAATATGCACATACACTTACTGTTTGTTTTATAACGTATCAATGTTTTAACCCTTTCAATAATAGCGGGACATATATGTCCCAGCTGTGGGACTATGTGTCCCAGTATAAAAGACTAGTGGGACACATGTCCCAGGCCAAAATCTGAACCCACGTTTGACCAAAAAATATAAAAACTTGGATTTATGTTTGAAAGGAAGTACAGTACCAGCATCGATTCTGTCACATCCAAACGAAGCGTAGTGCGAATTTTCGTTTCGCTTAAAACGCAAATTTTCGTTCACTTACCAAGCTACGAAAAATTAAATTCGCTATTACGTCTTTCAGGCTTCGCCTGAAAGACGAAATCGCGAATTTAATTTTTCGTAGCTTGGTAAGTGAACGAAAATTTGCGTTTTAAGCGAAACGAAAATTCGCGCTACGCTTCGTTTGGATATGACAGAATCGATGCTGGTACTGTAAGTATTTGACTTTTGAATCAAACATGTCTATAATTTAAAAAAAAAAATTAGTATTGAAAGGGTTTAATCATATGTATATGTTTTTCCAAATTCAACTCCTTAATCAATCCTACAACTGTTGAACTAATGACTCGCTCACTTACAGAACTACAAATACATCTACCATGCAAAAATAATTTACGTCCACCACATAAAACAAACGAATCTATTAAAAAAATTAATTAAGATGCAGCAAGTCAATCAAGCTTATCCCCAAATCACTACTAATGAAAAAAAATTAATCACTTGGAAATTAAGTTTCAGTTTTTGGTTAAAGAAAAAAAGGGGCACATTTCATGGGTAAGTTATGCCCGAGATCCATCATCACAAGCAACACTTGTTTTCACCTATTGTGAGCTAATGATGAAATTGGAGGAGAGAAGTAAAAGCGAGGCCAATGATTTATAGGCTAATAAAGGATGCTCTTACAAGAAACCACAGACAGTCTAATTGACGAAGAATGAAAATGGCCAAGCAAGTCTATTCAAAGAATTGCATGCAAAAGATGGAAATTAATTCAGTGAAGGGACAAAAAAGACAGAAAAACATATCACACGAAATAAATACAATACCACGTTAAAAATCGCAGTTGTCTCTGCGTTCTATGAAAGCACATTTAAAATACCTGATAAAGTTGATTTTTTCAGTGGAGGATGATTTATATACACATTAATAACCAAAATAATTAAACTTTAATTTTACGATTCACTTTAATTGAACTAGACAAGCTTATCTCTCGACTTGGCAAGGGAAGTTTTTGGGACTGATTCTTTCTGATCTTTACCTTGTTGTACATCAAGTCCGGCTCTTTCCAGCATATACGGGAGCCCTAACATTGGCAGCGCAGGAAAGAGAGAAAAAGATTACACAAGTCATGAGTGAGCCAGGCCGAGAGTTAAAAGTTACAAAAGACACTACGACGGAGACTAGAGGAAGAAAAGAAAAGAGATGCAAAAACAAAGCATTTTTACCTTCTGAAATATCTAGTGCTGCTCTGTCAGCAACCCGCCGTCTTAACGGAGTGTCCTCAAAGGGACCTGAATGGAGAGGAGGACAGAGGCTAGAATCAAACAATCACCTGGCCAATCTACCAGGGTTGCAATATCAAGAACAATCTTTGAGAGAAACATGCCAATTAACGCACCACATTTCAGAAGGCTGGAAAACTTTCCTTCCACAACTCTTGTCTAGGACTTGCTAAGACTTTGCTTTTATAGCTCGTTTGGCAAAAAGTTTTATGAAACAACCCCCACCCCCCTCGCGAGAGAGAAGTCATTCAGTGCTGAATTGGGGCAGGTGTATCCCCGAGAAAAGGGGGGACTCGTGGCAATAACTCCAGTCTAATTGCGAAGGGAAGGGGACAACGATCGTCCAGGGTCCTTCTGTTACCCGGGGCTTTTCGCCTCTGATTAGGCAAATTTCTTCCTGCATACGGAATTCAACACTGAAACTCTTGTTCTCGACTCTTGTGTTATCGCGACTCTACTTTTGAGCCTCGCGGCACCCATACGGGAGATAATCTGCTGTCCATCTTCAAACGCCACCATCAGTGTGCTCGCTCCACTTACCTGAAGCTTCAGAGGCGCAGTCTGATCAAAGACGTATACAAATTAAAAAGACCTCGCTGCCTCTCCCTACTCATCCCGACTCCGCCTCTGTTTCTTCGCAAAACTTCCTCATCAATACTGTAATTGACAACCAACTAACTCTGTCTACTTCTCCAAACAATTAACTAAAAGACTGCCTGTGTAACTTACTCCTGTACACCGAATCAATTAGAGGAACAAGCCAGAAGTATAATTTGACTGAAAAATAATTAATATGGAAAAGAAAACTTCTGGTTCCCCAAAGAAACAAAAAACACGTAAAATCTCCAAGAAATAGAAAGTACAAATTTGTTTGTTAATGAAACTGAAATTAAATTAATTGAATGTCACAATTTGGCCTATCTGACATGTAGACGATATAATACTAATTTCAAGGCGCAGGAGTTATAAGGATTTTATTTCGTACTGGAACTACATTTTTATTAAATACTTCAAATAACGAGAATCTGATTGCTAGACATACGAGATCTGAAAAATATACGACTATGACTTGTACACTATGTGGAAATGATTGTGTTCACAAGATATAGCCGACGGGGCTCATATAAATACATTTCGTGAGGCACTGGAACTGTCAATCCCCACCTACTAAAAACTATTAGAAAATGAATTTGACTATATCTTTAAAGCATATGGCGTGCGGATTTGGATTTAAGATGGTGTAGCACAATATTCTACTTTGTGACAAAACCTCACATAAGTACTTTATTGTGTGATGATTATATTAATAAATCGAAATACGTCAGTCTCCTAAGATATGTTAAGAAGTTGACTTTCCTTATTGCAGGTTTAACAAGTCCACAACTTTGGGTAGTGGAGGAATTCACAACACGCGAATATTTCCAGCTTACACAAATACTATGGCAAATGTATGTTTCAAATATCTATATTACTAACATATACATACATAGGCTACATTTAATTTCTAACAACAATTATTGCATCATATCTGACCTGAACGCGTCTATAACAATAAGCACATTATCTATATAATATGTAGAACTGNAATTGTTACGTATCTAATTAATTAATCCATGATTATAAAGAAATTAATTACGATTATCTTATAAAAATAATTACACTATTAAGCATTTACGTGGCATTTTATATTTGTATACACTCTACGCCTCATAATAAAAAAACCTGGAGGAATATATACATCGACTATTTTACAGACAAAAAGTAAAATTCTCAATTACTCAAGTTATTACTCACTTTACATGGACGAAAGCTTTGCGGAGTATATTAGGAAAGTTAGTGATGCAGGTACAGTACGAAATGACAACATAAAAAGTACAGGGATTGTGGGAAGAACACAAAATGAAACAGTAAGTACACTGAAAGTGGAATTAATAAACTTTAAAAGTAAAAAAAAAAACATTGTCAGAAAGAAAATGCATTATGGAATTACAAAGGGACGGGTAAAAGGAATGGATAACAGAAGAGGACTCAGGTTCAGAAAGCTTTCTTTGGGTGTCTCAGGAGTGAAGGTTTCTAAAGAGCTTCGGTTTTTTTATCATTTTCTTTTGTTTATATTTGCTCACATATTAAATAAAAAAATGCTTACCTCCAGCTAGCGGGATGGAAGCCTTATCACTGACGCGCCTTCGGATAGGACCACCAAGGGAAGGTGTTGGAGGCTGCAACACTGGCGGCCGTGCGGCATTCACAAGTGCTGCCATTGTTACAGGGGCAACCTGCGTTGGCGGTGGCTGACCCAGGAGTGCTCCGGGTAAACCCAATTTGGGGATCCCTGTATTCTGAAAACGAAAATTCTTTACGGGGAAAATGTTTTGAAGATATAATGAAAACAGACTGAGAGGAAACTAAATACAATCTTACCTCCACGGGTACTTTAAAGCCCAGTAGCATCCGGCTCCTGTCGTCCTGTAAACTCATGCCAACAGGACTCGGTTGACCGTCCGACCACCCCACAGCTTCACTTTTATTTGGTTCCGGTGAGGCCTGTTGCTTGGCCATATGTAAATGCTGCATCATTGCCTGAAGTCGATCACGCTCTTTCTGTAGTTGAAGTTCTAACTGTGACACTACTTGCATCTGTACACGTGCTTGCGCTGTTGAGCGGTCATCTAGAGTGTGCTCTGTATTTAGATGCCTGTGAAAAAGACCATTTCTACTTTATCGTTCGAACTGAAGTTTTTATAAAATATTTAATCATAAGAAAATATCGTACTTAAAAAAGGACTGGATGTCATCACAGATAGCCTCGCAGCCAGGCCACTTACATACACCATGACCGTACAAAGGATGAGCCTTTTCATCAGCACTTGAGCCTTTATCATCCACCATCGTAACACCATTAACACCTTCCCGACGGCTTCCGCTTTGGGGCATAACGCCTGCAAAACAGTGGCCCTACATTAATCTCAAAATTCAAAGGCTAAAAATAATACACCTGGTTTCACAAATACAAGATAATTGATAACCAGGCGTAGACACTAAAAATAAACCTGTACAGCTGCGCTATTTTGATAACCTGCCAAAATTTCATAAACTGTTTGTGTAATGCGCACCGTTGAGTCCGGACAGAGATTTGTGGATCGCTTCTGGATGCTCCCGAGGGCTGTCCTTCCACGGAGAAGAGACGTCGGCAGGATTCATTCCTGAAGGATTTAACAACACAAACGTGTAAAAAACGACACATTGTAAATATTACATTAAGTTACGAATGCATACCTCCTGCTGATTGGGGCAACATAACTGGCTGAAAGCCGAGTCCTTGTTGCAGCAGATATTGTCGTTGCGCTAGCTGTAGTTGCTGCATCAACTGNTGCTGCTGGAGACCCAATTGTTGAAGGGAAGCCGAGGACTTTTTCTTGTCCCCTGCTTGTAGAAGTTGTGTTTGTTGAATGAGGTTCACTTGTAGTTGCTCCTGCAACTGTTGCAAGACCTGTTCTAATTGCTTACGCCCTAATTCTGCAAGTTGTTGGTGCTGCTGCTGAAACAGATGAATTATGGAGCTTTACTGAGGAACACGATGCCACCTAGGTAAAATTACATTGACGCTGAACGGAATCGGTTCGGGGTAAAAAAAAATACAGACACTCAAGTTTTTGCAAGCTTCTCTTACGCATAATTACATTTTCACGTTATTCAGTATAACATATTCGTTTTACCAATACCAAGAACTACGATTTGATTCTAAAATAACAACCACGAAATACAGTATCAACTAAAACTAAATCATAAATACTAGTACCTTGCGGAAAATTACTTAAAAAGTAAAGCTTGAAAGCAATTAGACTCCTAATTTAAGTTCGTACAGACTTACTTCTTGACAATAATAAAACATTATATAAAGACTGATAACGATAATCACAATTTCAACAACATGGACATTTCGAAACACCAGAGCTCCGCACTTCCAGTTTATTAGATTTAAAAAATGAGACACTGCAGTGTGAAATTTACGGCCAATGGCATCGATAAAAGGGATTAAGAACAGAGCTCCATTTTAGGGCAAGGAAATTGAAAACAAATTTCTTTATTCACACTAAATCTCGAAACAAACAACAGGACTACATGCAGTCTTAACTCGCTTAAATATTAAGAGTGGTGATACAGAAATAAAGACAAAATTCGCCACCATAAATATTCATAATGCTTTGCAGTTAATAAAAAATAATAGGCCCTAACTGTTTGGTATTAAAAACAAAACCCCTCTAGAATGTCCTATGCTTTTAACAGCTTACAAAGGAACTACCATGAGGTATATTGTAATTTTGTTAAAAGCATGTGGTATATGGATCAAAGTAATTTTGATAATGTAATAACAATTGTATTGTGAAAAATTGTGGGTACGTTATATCAGTGGCGCATTGAAATATAGAGTTAGTTGGCATTTGGGCTACCTGCAAAAACTCAGCCCATTACTCAATTCCGACAACCGACCATGGTGAAGCATTTGGGTAGTCAGTAAACTCTCACACTACCAGTCATGTGTTTATTCCCACCACGGCTGAGCGTGACCAATAGAAGTATTAATCGTCTTCGTGAAATGGCCCAAGTGGTGTCGGTACGAAGTGAAAAACACACATTCTACTGTTGTCAATGAGTAAGTTAACTGCGTAACTGAATCGATATACCCAAAGAAGAAGAATAAAAAACCGTCTGCGTCACTCATTTCTTCATTCGTTATACGTTCAAAGGACCACTAATTCGTAACTAAACTAATTTGGTGATGTATATTAAAAGTGCGATGTTACCTTGAGTAGCCTCTATAACTTGGTGTTTTACAGCTTTAATGGTATCTCACCGTAGCATCTTTTTCACAAGTCTCATAACTTTTTGCAAAACCAAAAGTGGTTGACATAACATATACTGTCAAGTCTACTCTCAACTATTCTGACTCTCAAAACTCCTGCAACATCACCTAATAAGGATTCAAACAATTAGTCACCTCGTGCAGGAGGATCTGGAGCGTTCAAAATCATTAGGAATTACACAAACCCATGGTTCGCGGGTCACGTATATTCTGCTTGTTGTGGATAAGACACCAGTTGAGGCNTATCACCACAATTAACATCTAAAAAAATTTGGCCAGGGGTGGATTAATTAGTTAGTCAATTAGTGAATTGCCAAAACAAAATCGTGGGTCCNCACAGAAGGCTACGATTTGTGAATATTTTCAATATTTTTGATGATATATTCACTGTTCATACTTAATTAAGCATATTTTATCCTAAGTGCTTTACTTAACTGCAAACTGTTGAACGCTATTTCCACCAACGGAAATTTAGGCTACAGGAAAATGAAACGGCCCACAAAGCATGACTATACTACGCCATTTTTGTTAAAATGTGAACTTCCTGGTTCAAACGAAACCGAAACTCGGAGCAGTTGGTATCTTGACCACTAAACCAGAATATAATTAGGCAACGTGTTTGAAAAAAAAATATTTTGAAGACAGACTGGTATGAGGATGACTGATACGATTCAGTGGTCATAAGTTTGAATCTCGCACGAAAACAACAAATATTAAAATTAACAACGCTTCAAAAATATTGTACACTGTTTTAGCTGGTGAGTGGACAATCACAAACACCAATGCCTACAACGGGATTTCAACCAATAACCTACCGATCTGGAGGTCGGTGCGTTGACCTACGGACCTGTTAATGACCATTATTATATCACAGTTTTCTTAGATTCAAATATTTGGCCTTAGTTGAGTATATGTGTTGACCATAAAACAGATATCCAACGCTTGGCTAACTTACGCCGGTATACCATGGACTGCATTTTTAACCATTTAAGGAAAAGACACTGGATAACAGCGTTTTCAGTTAGATATTCCTTGATAACCTACCTCATTCACTATTCGATAGGATTTAGATCTGCCCACCGACTTCAAGAATCTTATCTGTGTTCATATCTCAGTCAAAAATGTGTACTGCAATTTTTCATATCTAGAGACGTTTTCATTTTGTGAAGTACTTCAAAAATATTTTATTTTGAAAAAATGACGAATCTCAAAAGAAACATTAACAAGTTGCATGCGTATTACCAGTATTACAAATAAAAAAAAAGTCAACAAAGTATCAGGCCTGTTTAAGATAACAGGAAGTGATGGGCGCAAAAATGCCACTGCACATTTTCTGCAAAGACATGAACAAGAAATCGATTCCTAAACTTCATTGTCGATAATTTTTTTTATCGTTGTGTATATCACGATTTAATACAACTTTGACTCCTCCTGGGAAATTTGGGAACATATTTTAATAACTTTCCATTTTAAGCGATTTTGCATTTGGATAAATTCTGCTAATCACTTCCGTAGGTTTCATTATTATTTAAATAGAAAGCCGATGAAACTGTTTTCACAATGCGTTCAGACATATTTGCTCACAATGTATGATATGCTATATTCACAACTTATAAATAAGGTAAAAAAACAACAACAAAATAAATAAATTAATAAGACACGCCGTGAAGGCCATCGTATACATCCATTTACCTCTAGTCTTCAAATTGTGAAGAGATAATGTGGATGCAGTTAAAAGTCTCAACAATCTGGAAAAAGTAAGGGGGCCCTTGACGGCCATGAAAACGATGGTCTCGTTGGCAAGACAGTTTCGAAGGTAAAAGGGACTCCACGCGATACTTCTTTTTTTATTCCTCTTGCAAGCAACTTACGAGCTACTAAGCGGATAAGGTTAAATGCAATTAGCCGAGAGTAACAGTTAATCATGTACTGGTAGGGTAGCTTCTTTTCGTACAATTTATTTTTCTTGAGTTAAGCAGGTATTTAGGTAAAGTTTNTTTCCTTGCCAAGAGCAACTCCTATCTCACAAACCAGTATGTTACTCTGAAAATAGGAAAGAGTATTCTTTGCGTTGATGTAGTGTGCAATGTTTTTCGTAAATCTGTACAGGAACAAACAATTATTTAATTATTTTACTTACTAGATGATGTACTGTTTGTTGTACGTCTTATCGACACCTGGTGTATCACTTCACTACTAGCTAGGAAACATATCCTGACAACAGCGTGACTTCACTTGTTAGTTACTTACGCCTTGCCAGTGTTACATGGGAGTGCAACATAATACATTAGTAAAAACAGCTTTAACAATTACTTACACAATTTATAAAACAAAATTTACACGTAATAATATATACTGGGAAGGACAAACTAATTGCAATCAAAAGTTCTGAGATAAAGCATAACCTAAGACAAAAATATGTTTAAATTGGAAGTACACAAAGCATTAAAACAATGATACACGTTTTGTCTCTATTGCAGCCAGAAGCAGTTAAGCCGTATTATGCTTAGACACAAAAACTGCACCACAGTTTTGATGTTTTGTGTACGAAGGTTATTTACCTGCTGCTGTAAGAAAAGTGACTGTTGTTGCATGAGAGACTGGAGTTGCGCCGGACTGAGCACCTGCTGTTGCAGTAACTGCTGCATCTGATGCAGCCCGGGGCTCAGCATCATCTGTTGTTGTTGCTGCTGCTGTTGTTGTTGTTGTTGCTGCTGCTGCTGCTGCTGTGATCCTGGAGGACTGGCCTGACCATTGCTGCTCACGTCCCGCAGTTTGCCGCTTTCCGCCTGCTGTTTCAATGCCTTCACCAGCGATGCCGCCTGAAAATGGGGGACGCCCGCCTCAGGGTCCAAACAGTTCATCTGAGACATTTTTCTTTTGTTTTTTGTATTATGGAAAAGTATAAGCCAATTATTGCACAGTTTATTTGAGATAAAAGAGAGTGAAATAGTGAGGTATGTACTTCTCCTACTTAACAGAACTATTAAGANTACTGGCTGGCAGCAATAAACACTGCTCATGCGGACTATATTTTATAGCAAGACCCTACCTAGTGCAAAATGGCTTTTTATTTTCCTGTGAAAACAAAACTTACAGACAAATCTTTTCTGTACAAGAGGAATTCAAAGGAATCCAGAGGGGGTGTCCGGAGCGCTGACTGGATGTGCGAGTCTTCCTCCAGTTGATGATGAGCTTGGGAAACATTCTGAGACATCCTGTCAACCTGAGAGAATTGGGAAAACAATCTGGTACACAATACAATACCAATTTGCCACCCTGATAAATCAGAGTCCGTACTACGCATGCATGCATGCCAAACGGAATGGGTCATTATTTTCGTTTCAATAATTCAGACCTTCATCTTGGCAGGAAACAGTCGGAGGTCGCAACCTTTCCGTAATGAGCATCGCCTGGCCTGCCGACAAAACGCTACCTCCTAGTGAACTGGAGAAGAGCCAGAATCAATAGAAAAAGGTCCGAGCTGCCCGCCGCCTGTTTCTCTCATTACCTCTAGCAGCTCGACTTGGTCTTGAGACTATATGTATATATGCCCGGAGGTCGAAAACAAAGTTTGGAGGCCATTTTAACGGAAAATAATGCTCAAAGTTTGTAGCGTGTTTAAGGGGGCGCCGGCGTAGTTGTTTTGTGCCCGCTGCTGATTTACAACCAACAAGAACTCTGGGGAATTCCCAACTTTTATCGACACGGCCTGCTCCGCAATAGATCTCAATATGATTCTTTTTATTAATAAAAAAAGGCGCGAGGGAGTGTGGAGTCGTCCCGCGGGCCGCCTACAAATGCGACCATTAAAATAATGTTGTCCCCTGTAACATTCGTCTTAGTACGAGCATTAAAAAATGCGCCATGATAAACTGGCTGCATTAGAACGAGCCATGTGGAAAGCGACACAACAGCGGCAAGAAACGGAAGGGAGCGAGTAAGCGCTTGCTCCACTTGCCAGGCAACAGCGAGCAAGCACGTGTCGCGAGCAAAAGATGAAGTTGGGCGCTAGTTTCTTGTGCGATTTACTCAAGTTTACAGCCCAACACTAATCTGGGGACAGTTTACCCTATCAGAATATCAGGTCGTCCTTAAACAACAGAAGTGCGGTATCTACTTGCATTACACGAGTGGATACTTAATGAGCACAGAAATGCCATTTTTTTTTTTTTAAATTATCATTACATCTGGCTAAGGTCGTTAAATCAAATCGTTTCACACAACCAGATGTGTAGCAAGAACTCTATCCTCGTATTGTAAGTCACCAGTGATATTCAAGGCTGGCTGAACATCATCAGACTGCAGTCTTGTTCTGGCATTACATAATAAACTGGAAAATTCATGGCGAAGACGATGAAGTATTTGTAATTCAAGTTCCTGACTAATTGAAAAACAAGTCGTGAAAAGAAGAAGTGAAAAATGAATTATCAGGAAAATACGATTGAATTTGACTATTAAAAACCATTATGTTACATAGCACATCCACAAGGTACGCACTTAATGCTTGGAACTAATTCAACAAAAATAAAATAAGACAACAATTTGTAGTGACATTTTCACCTTGGTGCTTTCATTTTGCGTGAAACTCTGAGTCGGTACCTGTGCACTTTGTTTATTACTGAAAACTGGACTATTTCAACTGTTATTAATAAATAAAATGTATAGTAATTAAAAAATAATTTCGTGGTTTGAAACGATGCTATGTTTCGACTATACGTGAACTAATTCAAAATAAAAAAGCATTAGACGCAAAAATTTTACTACGCACTTTCGCCTTATTTTAGCCCCGTGATGAGTCTATTCTATATGTTGGGACAGTATATATATAAATACCATTAAACAATTTGTTTAGGTGTATGGTGATATTATGGTAATATTCCTACAACCACCATAATAATTGTGTTGCATTTCAATATAATTGCATCAGTAATTTTAGAAACAACGCGACTCCATTAGCATTAAGGTTCATAATCCAGTTCATCTTTTAGTAAGTATCCTTTTAGTTCGCAACCTGCACAGTCTTTTAAAGGAGTATTTAATAGAACAGTACTGCGGACTGTGAACTAACAGGATATTTGGCCTTTTCAATGTACACACAATTATAACCCTTAGTGGCACGTGAACTACCTCTAAAACGACTCATACAATTATTAAAGATATAATGTGACAGTATTAAAAATAGTTTGGATTGGATTCGCTAAAGAAATATTAAACTCAACAGACAGCAACGAATAGCCCAAAAGACAGCAACACCCGCCAATGTCTTGCGTTTGGTAATTCAAAATGGTGGCNTTAGAACATTTTTATAAAAATTGACGATTGTACTATATCCAGAGGCGTCACTAGAATATTTGCATTAGGGGGACTGACATATTTACTGTAAATACAACAAACACTGCCTGGGGATCGTGATGGAGGCCCCCAGTGGGGTTCAGGCGCGGAGCCCCAGATCACCGTCGAAAGCTGTGGGGTTACG
>KZ872231.1:26138-41058 GCA_003456935.1 Machilis hrabei
TACCACTAACTGTTTCAACTACTCCACCATTGTATACCAGGCTTTACCGGAGGTTTTAGTCATTCAGGATGGTAACCGCTTAAAATCTGAGTCGCAAGATATTGTGAATGGATAAACTACATTTATGTATTTTATCCATTCACAATATAATATTTTATCCATTCACAATATAACTGATCGGAAAGTCTAGCTTTTATATCAAAGAAAAATTTTACTTTATTTAAAATGAAAAAAGGCACTGACTTATGTTAAGGCAGGCGGAATGATATCTAACAGATCGATAAAACAGGAAATGCAATTTATTGACGTAACATAACATATAAAAATTCTTGATTTAATGCTATACCTGTGATGTAACTTAAAACTGAACCGTATAGGTGCAATTAAAGGGATACAGCACTGTATGTATCTCGCACTTCTTTACAAGAGGTTTGGAAACAAGATGGTGGACTAACCGNCTAACTCCTGCGTAGTGGAGTTATATTTGGGGGCTCGTCCGGGATTTATGGCCATATCTGGAGGTTCGAAACGAGGATATATTCAGCCATTTTTTAAGCAGGCCTCTTGATTCATGTCAAAGTGTGAAGTAAATATAGTGCTGTACTCATTTAATGACACCTATATGGTTCAGTTTTAAATTACATCACAGGTACAGCATTATATCAAGCATTTTTATATGATCTGTTGCGTCAATAAAGTGCAGTTCCTTTTTTTGTGTGTGTTCTGCAAAGTATCCTTCCACCTGGCGTAGTAAAGTCAGTTCGAAAAAAAACACGCCTTTATATCCGATAACAATATGACCGTCAAAATTGTGTAACTTTTTAAGATCTACTTAAACCTTTATTTTATACTGTACACAATAATTTACTTATTCAGTATTTTGATTGCATTCGGCATTTCACAACATCTCTAGATGCTTTCATTGTTACCTTTGAAAGTTTTCAAGAAATTTATTATTGAGTCCAGCATTTTGTAGGAATTAGAATTCCTACTTTTGATTTAAATGTTTGATTTTATTAAATAATGAATAAATGGATCTTTGAATTAAGTGTTCGAATCATAAAAGAACACAACACAAAATATGAAAAGTATGTAGAACACAGCACTACCAGTGTCACTGAGTACGGGTATTTCACTATGAAGGTGACANAAAGTAGCTACGTGCAAATAACTGCCAGGCTACATAGGTATTATTTGGTGTTGATGAGTGATTAATACAAAAGTTTGGACTGGATGGTGATCGGAAGTTCGATCGAGAGACTTAGACAGCGGACTCTGGAGTGATCACATCGCAAAGAAGGCGAAAACGATTATTCTAGGGGTAAAGCTGTGTCCAAGTAATAAGTTACGACGATTGTTCAAGCTAGAAGAGGCACAAAGTATGGTATTGTACGTAATTGGCATAGTTTGCGAGGCAAACTTCATTTCTATTTGAGATCTGATTTTGTTTTATTTGCTGGCACACGACTAGTTAATGGCAGTATTGATTTACCATTTTCGTCAATGAAGTGCTGATTTATAACTTTGATCATTGAAATATNTGATTGCAAGCATCTATTTAAGAGCAAGGGGAGTAATGTACTTACTTAAATAGAAGGCTTTGTCTACTACAAATTTACCTATTTACCTGCGCTCTGTTTTAAGGAAGGTCCAGAGTTGCAGGAAAAAGCCGCAAACATGACGGAGCAGCTGGAAGAGCTACAGAGGTTGTCGGAAAGTTTCACACGAAGGAAACCAACCNCAAGCTTCTTAGAGAGATTTAGCCCCACCACGACAAAGACGTTGGAAAGCGAGGCGGATGTGTCTGTAGGTAAAGCACGCCGACAGGCAAAAGAGCTACTAGGCGGGTGGATAGGAGACTGCCTAGGAGAATCATCAGCCGGACAAGACGAGACGGAAGGAGGTGCCATAGAACCTTCAACACACCGGCTTTGATGAGACTAGAGCAGTTACACACCAAGTATCAGGGAAGACCACGTCATCAGCGGTCTCTACCCACTACTTGGGAAGAGGAAGAAGGTGACGACGAGGCGAGAGCAAACAGGCTGCTGCACNTGTCGTTAAGTGTTCCGCCGTCGACGGCAGCCACTGAGACGGAAAGTAGAAATGTGACGGAACAAGTTGAGATCCCATCACCGGTGTGGGATTTGTTACCGGCTGCCCTAGAGGACGAAATCGAGAGAAGTCCATGAATTGGGCAGCAATGAGGAATTGAAGGAGCCTCAAGCCCAGTCTTCACCTATCGAGGCAAAGGACAAGCCGGATGCCNCACGACGGAGTGCCGCAGAGCCAGAAGAGGCGATCCAGCCAGCAGAGGCGATCGAGNCAGTAGAGGCGGTCGAACCAGAGGAGGCGATGGAAGAGCCTCAAGAGAGGTTAAGTAACCAGGAAAGAGAAGAGGGAGCAGAGAGTGNAGTTCCCCAGGATCCAGATACTGTGACTTTCAGGCTTGGAGGTGAAACACACACCTTTGGAAACAACCTAGTATCCAGGTTTGCCAGATAATTGGCAATAATGTTGAGTGATGGCGAAGATGATGAACCATCGAGTTCAAGTGTCGGACAAGTTCATGATGTGTAAAAAGAAAAAGGAGAGATCACAGGGAATGTGCTGAGGACTACACTGTAGTGATAATAGTGAGTGAATATAGTTGTAAGAGACGAGTTGGACGTCTATAAATAGTGTGTGTAGAATAGTGCTGCTGTGTGAAATATGAATGGAGGAGATAGCTGTTCATAAGGACTTGCATGGGAAAATGCAATGTAGAAATANTGCAGCGATAACGAGAACCCTCCCCCTGTGCTCGTAAGATACCAATAGTGTAGTAGAGATAAGTGTAAATGGTACGAATCGGTAAGATGGTGGTTCAAGGGAACACCATAGACATTAAAATTACCGAAAACACACGTCACACGAAACACACACTNTGAGCATGGTTAATGATCTTTGTATTTTACAGAATTCTGATGACAGAGCCTGGGAGGCATCTGAGAGTAATGGTTATGAGGAACCGTCACTCTGCAAGGAGAAGAAGGCCTCTNTCACACCATAGATTAGTGTAGGCACGTCGAGACATCATGTAGAAATTCTTTAGTAGTAGCGACCTTATTCTCTCAGAGAGGATGTAGAGTAATGGAAACTTTTTATTTACTGTCATGTAAAGTTCGGGGATGATCAGGAAGATTGTTTTACCTTTGTATATACTTAGGGGTGTAGTTAGTATATGATAATTAATGGGAATGTAGACGGTTCGTGGGAATCCTCGCGATATTGCTTCCAGTAGAACCTTAATATAGGACCGTTCACCCCTCCTTTGAGATAAAGAGCCTTTGCGGGTTAATTCGCGATTTGTGTACAACTTGGTAGTAGAGTATAGATGTTAAGCGTAGGAGTCCGGGAAGACTCGTAGTATTGGTCGAGCGACCATTAGTATATCTTGTTTAATTAACAGGCATGCTTCACGACACATTAGCAAGTAATAGCCTACCGTGTTGGTCAAAAAGGGCCCGAACCCATGCCCTTATAGAGTCAAATTCAGCCGGTGAATATTTTAGGTTTTCGACAACAAGCATTTTCCTACGGTTTTTAAGTTAATGATAACACCAAAAGCCGAGAAAGCACCCCAGCTGGGAGGTAATTCTGTAAGTACTGGTACATGCTTGTAGACAACACAATAGATCATCATCTGATTAGATATAGATTATAGTGGTGCTGTATGAAATGTGGAAGTCGTATATCACATGGACACACTATGTTACGAGATTGATACATAAAACAATGCTACAAATATAGGTCACCAACAGTGACACAGCTGGTGCCAATGCAAATAAGAAGAAGCTAAAATTCCNCGGGGGTGACAATGATAGTGGGCCTGACATAAATGTCATTAGAAAGACACTAGTNCCACCGCACCTGATTCACCCAGAAACAATAGACTTCGTTAGTGCCACCGATTCGCAGAAAAACGTGGGTTATGTATATGTACGCATGGTTTATGCGGGAAAGAGGTTGTATGTGAAGACGTATCTGTTTAATTCCGTCTTACCGGTAGACCTATTGTTGGGACAAACATTTTTACAGAAGTACCAGGTGAACTTAGATTTTGTGAAGGGGAAGCATTATTGTGTCACGGACGNGCAAGGGTTAGAGTTGCCGCAAGACACTCAGGAAGTGAATTTTGAAATAATATCAGAAGCCGAGATGCAAGCCATAAATCATGACACACAAGCGCATCCGAGGAATGACCCATCACCATGTCTGGTTGTACACACGGAACGGGTATCTAGAATAGATGATATGGATGACAAAGAAGAGAACATTANGAAGAATAGCGCCCGAAATAGGCCAAACGTAAGCGATGCGAAGGACGGAATAACTCTCAAGCAGTAGTTGCAGGATGAAGTACAAGTGGACGATAGGCAGTGCACTGGGCAAAAGTCGAAGCAGACACGCCAAACAGCACGGGGGTCGCAAACTTCGTCCACAAAAGAGATAAGAAATATTATAAATGCGAAAAGGCAAGAATCGTCGAAGAATAGAAAAAGTAAACGGTGAAAGCAACGGGATCGTCCTGCGAATATTGTAGGAACGGTACCAAGGTCCGAATCGTCGATAGGAGAAAAGGTTGTGCGAATGTATGATAAAGAGAATCGCTGCGCTCCAACAGAAGATATAGTATCGCCCAAGTTACAGGGGACTGTACGTTATCGCGAAGCCACGAGGCAAACAAAGAAGAATGTGTCGTAAACGCTATTGAGCAGAATGACTCAAATAGTGAGTTAGTATTAACGTTAGANCCAGAGACCAATGACCCAACTACAGACCATGATATTGACCNTCGAGTCATGCCGATTATAAAGAAACATGAGCAATTATTTGAAAATAAACTAGGCCACATTACCGGTTTCTACCATTATATCGATACCGTGAGCGCACCTCCAGTTCACCAACGGTTGACACCGACTCTAATACACCACCGAGAATGTTTGCTGAGGAAAGGTGACCTAGTGGTAAGGAGGACCCACATCTTATCTGACAAGTCCAAAGCNATCGTGGGCAAGTTCGTCGATCGGTTCGAGGGGCCGTACCTAGTGTTTGACAGATGGCACAACACCTACACGCTCCAGCGACTCGACGACCACCAGAACTTACCTAGGCGCGTTCACATTTCGGAGTTAAAAGTATTCTATCCNCGGGAGCCACTAGGGAAGCAAGTGCCACCAGTGATAACCGAGAGCACGAAGTCCGAGAAACGCACCGACACAACGTTAGGGATGACCCAGAGACACACTTACCAGTTGAGACCGCGAGTTAGGAAAACCGGAAACCCACAAACACTTAACGGATAATACACGAACCGTAATAAACCAAAGACTTAAATTAGAAACAGTCGTACCGCATGCATGGAAGTAAGGGTTCCAAACGACCTGATTCCTTTGGGAAGACACGAATTGTGCGGACTGCGTACCACAAATCCGACTCTTGGGGGAAAGATATAAGGAACTACGTACCTTAATGTGGAACCAGGTCGTTTTTCACAGGGCACGACAAGTGCATAGGTCCGTTTTTTAGGCTAGAGATATAGAAACTGAAAACGCACAGTACCTGAGGCAGTCACTGAACGACTGGCAACACCCAACCAGANTTTAATACACCCTGAATTAGAGTCTCCATAGCTAAGGAAAAACATTGAATGATTTGTTAAAATGATCGTTCTTGCTAATAAGTGATAATAAAGCCATAAAGGGAAAGTTATATCTCATCCCAGCCACTAAATCAGTGCGGTGAGAACAGTATATAAGCCCTGTGACAGGCGAAAACAGATACCCCAGACCGAAGTCCGACCCAAGTAAAGTACTTAAGTAGGCTGGGAAAGTACGGTAAGCGACCTTTTCTATTACTTTTGAATCCTGTGAAGTAGCAGCCCCTTAGGCTACAAGCGCTGATCCAGTGCCTGGGATGATGACTACGTGCCGACTCGTTAATTTCCTAACGTAGGCGTCCATTAGCAGAGACTAATTAAGCGGAGTAGTTAAGCACCGAGAGATTGTGCTAACGAGGTACAGAACCTAATAGAGGGGGAAAAGACTGGCATGACAAACTGCCGTGATGGTGACNCTAATTCTCAGAGCGAAGGTATCACGACTAATTAATCAGAGTGGTTAAGCACCAAGANATTGTGCTAACGAGGCACAGAGCCTAATAGAGGGGNAAAAGACTGGTGAGTAGTTAATGCATGAAAACTGCCGTGATGGTGACTCTTCTTCTCAGAGCGAAGGCGTCACGACTAATTAATCAGAGTAGTTAAGCACGGAGCGATTGTGCTAAAGATGTACAGAGCGTAATCGAGGGGAAAAGGACTTGTGAGTAGTTAATGCATGATAAACTGCCGTGATGGTGACTCTTATTCTCAGAGCGAAGGCGTCACGACTAATTAATCAGAGTGGTTAAGCACCGAGCGAGTGTGCTAACGAGGTACAGAGCCTAATAGAGGGGAAAAGGCCTTTTGAGTAGTTAATGCATGATAAACTGCCGCGAGGGTGACTCTTATTATCAGCGCGAAGGTGTCACGATTAATTAATCAGAGTGATTAAGCACCAAGCGATTGTGCTAACGAGGTACAGAGCCTAATAGAGGGGAAAATGACTTGTGATTAGTTGATNCACGATAAACTGCCGTGATTGTGACTCTTATTCGCAGAGTGAAGGCGTAGGACTCGAACTCTCATCCGACCACGGAGATAGTGTCCGAAGTGCGCATCTAAGATAATTGTAATTGTTTATGTACCAAGGTTAGACGTAAGGCGCTGTTAGCTGAGTTATTATACCCACGGATCCTTAGGATAGGGCGATACATTATAATGACCTTACGCTCATAAAATAAAAGTCCTGTGTTGTGAACCAAGTGAGTTTACTTTGTAAAATAGTGTGGAACTAGAGTAACGTTGTGTTGTATTAATAACACTCTGTAAGGAAATTTATTTTCAGGGTGTAGTTAACCGACCCTAACAATACTTCAAAGTAGGTTCCAGCGTGCGGTCTTCTGCGTCTCTACGGTCCGAACGCGCGTTCATGAACCCACCATTAACGGTTGGTGGTTGAAACTGAACAAATATAAGATCTCGTGTGGTCTCGCNCACCAGCCACCTCGTTCCGTACTGCAGGAGGTGGAGGGTTGGCGAGACCGCTGAGATAGACACCTTTTTATGCGGACCATCCGCTGACCCCACGGAGGCTCTACCGCAAAGTAAGAGACACCGCTGTACAGGTATGCACTCATCTTTGCCTGACTTTAACTATAGATCAGACACGTCGACTTGAAGCAACCATGATATTATCTTTATTGTAAGTAATAAAACGTGTCCGTTGTACAGCTGGTTAAGACCAAATACTTTTTTGCGATGAGTGTGTCTCTCCCTCTAGACCTGCAAATTGCTAGTACTCACTTATCATACTTTTGTATTGCCTCGTTGCAAGATTTTCGAAATTGTAGAATTAAATATAACTTTTGATAATGTGGAAAGTGTATGTCAATAATACATTATTAGTATCTATTTTCGCTAGGTATGACTAGGATCTAGGTTTAGACATTTAAACATTTCGTAAATACACATCTTGCCTTACCTGTCTGACACAAAAAAGACCATACATTTAAAGCAAAGTCCAATAAAGTAATATTGTCTTTATTCCAAGCGATTAATCCAAAGTATTTTGTCATCCAATGCATAAGCGCCATAGTAAAAGTCGCACAAATCACTGTACCACCAATACATTGCCAGACTTCAAATCTAAATGGTGAAAAGACGGCGTACCAAGAGAACTCAAGCTCGGGAACTTTAATGAACATGTTGTAACTGAAAAAAATAAGGGGTATGTGTCAATAAGAATTCAAGGGTTAATTAGATATAGTATATGGAGTCTAACAAACTATTTATGCTCTTTTCTGGATGCCAGATTCAGGATACGGAAGCTTCCGGAGAATAAATAGAAATTATATTGTTAGATGTGTACGCCATACTCACTGCGTACATGTACTTTTATGCAAGCTGCTTACGAAGACTTAATATAATTTCATTTTTTTTCCGTAGCCTTCCGCAAACACGAACCCTTCTGTGTCAGAATCTGGAAACGATTTGTGGCTAGAGAGAGAAAAATCGCAGTAGTGTCATAATTAGCTCGTGATCCGTAATATTCTTCCCGATTTTGTGTCTCTTGGTACCACAAAACGGAAACGTAAGCGCAAGCAAGTCTCGTACGTTTTTGTGTATCGTAGTCAGCTGGGGGATTTCCGGATCAGATTTCAGACAAATGAGTATAGACATTTAACTTGCTGTCTCCGGAGGCTTGCGTACTGCGTAATCCATACTAACGCATCTACAAATGAACACAAATCAACGTTTAGGCTGTAGGCAAAACGTACAAACAACGCATAAACCATTAAAAAGGGGATACAAGATGTGAATGACTAAGTCCAACAATCTAAATTACCACCAAACTTTTAAAATATTTACAGACTCAGATGATTGTTCCACTCATCTTTCAAGTTAGGTCTTATAAATAATCCATCCCCGTCGTAACGACACTCCAGGATGATTCACTTTGTACAGTGTACACACACTTGACACATAGCACATGGTGGGCATTTCTTAATAGGACCAATAATTAATGTATTAATAATATTTTTATTAGCTTCAGTTGCACTATTTAAACACTAAGATGTAATGTAAATGTAATTGTTGTTATAAAATATAAATTCTGGGCCGATCTAAGGGTTCTCCNTGGAGGTAAAGTTCCAGAATAGCTATTTATTTTACGTTACAAACTGTTACATAAAATTGAGAAACATCTATTGATAGCAAACAACTGAAGGATGTTGATAAAGGTGTGTACGACAAACTAAAGGTTAATACAATCCATATGTCATAATATGACAACTGGAGATCATTGGCAGTCATCAGTGACAGTAGTCGTAACTTAAACCAATTACTGTCATTTTGCCATACACATGCAGACGACATGTTAATGTAGTTTTCACATCTGAGGTTTTACTTTTCTTGCATACGATTTATTTGAGTATATTTCTAAAATTAAATGCTTTAGCTACGCAGATTGCAGTTTGTCTGCAGACGCCTTTTCTTATCAACATTGTATGAAGACTTATATATTTAATAAGACTTTGTGAGTGGCGTAGCTTCAATTAAACACCCTCAAACAACTATATATAAAAAAGATAGACTGTGTGTTTATACAAACAACTAATCTTAAATGTTTTATAATTTATTGGCTGAATATTATAGAATTAGGCTGGNTTTATAAAACACTCTATTGGAAACGTGGGTGAACATAAAAAGTTAGACTGTGTGGATAGATAGCTGTAGCGATGTTTATAGAATACGCTTTTAGAAATGATTTTAGAAATTGAAGTTTTCCAACTATATGTCCCTTTCTTTCCGTAATGTTGATGCTCGCTTTGTCTTTTCTTCTTGACCTTTCCTTCTCTTCAGTTGTTTCTCAAAGAGGATGTATGTATGTAGCAGCTAAGTCAAGAAGAGAAGCATAAATGCGATGGAGGATGAAGGCACATTTCTCATTCAGCTGGTTGGTATTATATTGATTTGTATGATAAAAGCCATATGAGTAAAAATTAGCCAAATAACCACCAACAATTTGTAGAGCATTGGGGAGGCCATGAGAATCACGGGTAAGTAAGGAAAGTATTAATTATATGCGTTGATGCTCGTTTGTTCCGCTACCTACCTTAGTTCATAATCAGCTCGTCAGATGACAGNACATCCACTCTACTTTCCAAATAATACATTTCCTTGAAGGTGGATAAAATGTTTTAATGTGTTAGCGTTGTCCGTTTNCATATCCGTTGATATATTGTACGTATCTGTTAGCGTATTTACATAAACCCAGTCTTTACTGTACACTAACTTAATGCAAATACAGAAAACCACGTGACTGCATTGAGTATATTTACCCCATTGTGATTAACGATAATGAGAAATCCACCGTCTTGTACCGCTGAGACGTAATTGCTATTTGTATGACGGTAACATCAGCTTCGTCTCTTTGTATAACACCCATCAACCCTGACCAGGTACCATCTTTTTTCATCCTTCCATAGCTAGTTCCTTTTGAATTCACAAACATAGACCTAAAAGCATTGAGGATTATAATCAATATATATATATATATACGATAACATATTGTAAAGGTATAAATTATGTCAAGTGTACTATGAACGCTGATAGAAATCCCAATATATGAAATACTTTGGAAAATTCTGTTTTAAAGTACTCTCGTTCTAATGTTAATTTTAATATCAATAAAAATATAAATGGCCAAGGCCAGAAGGTATTCCATGTCAATGGTATAAACTGAAGGTCAGAGTTTGAGCTCACAATTTCAAATAAGTTTTAAAGTATAACGTTGTTTCCTCGTTAAATGTAAGGTGCGTTATATGTGTGCCGAGTTCAACACAAAATTAGATCTGTTAAAATACTAGCGCCAGGGACAAATGGCATGGTCGTAATTCATTTTCATTTATGACCTTCACGCTAATTTATCCTCGGTCTCTTGAGTTTTGTTATTTACTTTGCTAATACAAAATAGTATGTCTGACAATAAAAAGATATCCATTTTTGATCAATAATAAATTTAGTTCTCGAACTAATTCATAATTGAACCAAATCACAAATTAAACAGGAACTAAGGCTGGGTTGCATGAGAAAACTTAAGTGCAAAAAGAGACATAAGTCTGAGACGGATAATGCATTTTTTCAGACTTAAGTCTGATTTTGAAATTAAGATCTTTCTTGCTGTAACGGATAGCCAACAAGGCTACCTACAGATTATTAGTATAAATAATTTCATATACTATTTCTTGTTGACTGGAATAACTTCAAAGTAAATTTCTTATATTGTTATCTTTTCCACGAGCCTATATATATTCGTTAATCTGCTTAGCCTTGCTTTCATAAAAAAGCATACAGGATCCTTACAAGTTCCTGGAAAGTCGTGTACTCTTCAAGGCTAAAACATTAAAGTAATAAGCTGTTGCAAACCAGTAATAAGCTGTTACAGACAAAGATGAATAGCCAGAGAGATTAAGGGACACCAAAAAACGACCGAACTCTTCAGTTCGAACCGAGATAACATCAGGACTGGTCACGATACATTCATTATAAGTATAAGCCTCTATGCCAGTCACTTATTAACCTGAATTATAGATTCAAGGCTTTTGCAAGACGTACACGTGCCTAAACTTTATTATGGGAGTTTCCAAATTCGAATTTCGCAAGAACGAAAGTACGCTGGTACTTTGGAGGAAGTGCCTTACTATGACGTACTTATCCTGATATGAAATCCACGCCCTGCTCCCTATAAAAGCCATCGCGCAGCAATTTCGCGCTCTCTCATTCTGCTACACTCAAGCCACGACAGTGCCAAAATCTAGTGCGAATCTTTTTGACCGTTTGTTTCTGTGTTAACTTTAAAATCGGTGGCTTACTGTCGATCTACGGATAACCAAGGTAATGTGAATATATATATTTTGTTGTAGTCTGTATGTCTAGATTTAAGCAATGCATTCTCTAAAAATTAAGGTATTCTCTGGTTAGTAAATCGGTATGATACTGGACGATGGTCTCTGTAATACGCATTGTCTTATATAAATAAAAGTGATGTTCAGATTCATTCATCTTGTTTTCACTGTATGCCTCCGTCGGCGCACATAGGGAATGGAAACCTCTCCCCGATCCATATATGCACTGTACTGCTAAGTGAACGAGTTGCTTCTTTTACCTCTGAGCCATCCTAAATGTTACAGTTGGTTGAGTCTTGGTGGGCAATTAAGAGGTGTCATTCTCATTGTGAAATGCGGAGACAGGAGTGAATATTGGACGGATGATTCATGGGATTTTTAAATAATTGCCAAAAAATGTTCACCACTTACACTAATGAAATATTAACAATATCAATATTAATCCTAACATTTTTTAGGATATAATTTTGGTGTTATAATACACAGCAATATAGTGCAAAAAGATTGCTAATGTTTTTCAGTAATGGCCAAATCAGGGCAATTATTTTTGAATTCTATCACAGAAAAGTAAAACAGAAGAAAAAACACATTTTTTGCGTCAATAAACATTTCACCTGAAGAATGTTTATTAGTACAGAAGCTATATAATGTATACAGAATACAATGCATGATTTNGGACGCTACCCACTCAGTACAAAGGTTTATACAACACTGCATTCATTCATCAATAATATTTTGTTTTCCTGAAATAGAACAGATTGCCGAAGAATAATTAACGTAAATTATTGCATGTGCTAAAAGCAAGAGAATAAATACCAGTTGTTTTACGGGCATTAATACATTTGACCAGATAATTCAAAACAAACCAGAATAAAAANAAATGCCTGAGTGGCGAGAATGCTTGCAAATAAGAAATGTTTAGCCGTATTCTCAATAAGCATATCACAGAATTTGAGAGCATGCAGATAATTACCGTAGTCCATAAATACGAGCTTGGTGTATTGGTCGAAATTATAGCACAAGAGATGTCCTTATCATTGAGTGAAGTATTATCCATAATTAGTATGTGGATAGAGAAGCCTGTATTGCTTGAGGAGTTATCCCTCCAATTTTTAAACTAATTAGTATAGAAAGTTGACCAGANGAGAAAAGCAGGCCTTCATCCAAATCGATGCTAATTTACATAAACAGTTGTTAAACAGCATATCTTTGAGAAAAATGATCTTCTCTTTTCTTTCTCGAATTAGCGAGGAGATTAGTTAACCATTCTTGAGGTGAACAGAAAACCAAACGGGATATCTTTTTTTCAGCCCAGCCAAGCAAATTTGTTGTTAATTTTTTTATAGCGGACCAAACAAAATAATACCTTTTTTTCAGTGTAGATGGAGAAAAGCGATATTTTTTATTGAAGTGGACAAAAGAGTTTTATTGAGAGCATGTTTATTATGTAAGATGGTTTAAAGTGTAAGCTTATTCGATTTAAAACTGTGTTAAGGTTTAGACATACAAACTTTTCAAGAATAAGAATAACTACTAAGTTTTATAAATATAGGGCCAAATATCAATTAAAAACTCACTTAAAAAGTGAACACGGTACAACAGTCAATACANGCAAATAGAGTGGCTTTACTGTTAAGTATCCCAGGTTTGAAATAAATGATTGACATACAATAACNTGATAAATAGTGTGTGTAGATAAATATGGTAATGGGTGAAATTTACACAAATGGCAAATCTTTGCCATCGAGCCCGAAAACGTCTAGACCCACTTCCGAACCAAATTCACCGACTACGACTAAAAGAGCCGTAATTATAAATCAAATTGGGACTCCTGTTAAAACTAAANGAAGTTCAAAACGGGTATTAGGGATATGNCCGAACCCTTTATGATTGGTTGTACCAAAACAAACGGAAACAGCACAAACATTAGTGACTATATTGGAGAGCATACCAAAGCAGTTGGGACCCAGTGTCGAAAAACACGCGGGATTAAGCGATACTTCAAACACAGACAAGGGCGGAATTATCTCACCGATAACAGCCGTTTTAGAGCCAACGTGGTGCGTCGTCACGGATGAATTTACACCCCAGGCAACAATCACATCAGAACTGGTTGCCGCGCAACACATGCAACTAAGTGATACAATTAACACTCACACGGACGAAACTACCCAACAAACAACCTTGCCTTTAGACACTACAACCACACAAGTTACCCCGACTAGACACACAGTCATGGCGAGCCTTGAATTAAGTATCAACACACCAGTGTTCACCGGTTGGAATTATGATATTAACAACTACTTACGAACCTATGAGAAGTATGCTGCAAGATACCTATGGGGCGATACAGATAAAGCAAGGAATACAGGTGCTTTTCTTTCTGATACAGCCGAGCGGTGTTATGATGCGAACATCACACATTTGACCATACTGACATGGCCAGAGTTAAAACTCGAGTTGATTAAGACTTTTAGTAACCCAAGTAGGCAAGAGTTGTATCACATGCAAATGATGAGATGGCACAAGTTACCCCATGAGTCTTGCGAAACTTATTATTTCGCGATTCTTGACTTATTTGGTAAAATAAAGGTTCAAACAACTCCGAAAGAAATCTTTAGACACCTAATTAGGAGTTTGAACCCGGCAGAAATTGCTAAACTCGTTCCTCTTCAGATACAGATGCCTGCGGAATTGTTGCAACATTTGCAACTACTGGAGGAGGCAAATTTGCTTGCTTTGAATAGAGCTACGGGAGATAGTCAAATGTTAACCTCCGTAATGAACACAAATGGAACACCTGAGGTGGTGGAATGCCTGACCCGAACGGGACTAATCGCGGACACACAGAAAAGCACACAAATAGAAATGAAGGTATTGAGAAAAGATTAGATTAGTTAGATAAAAAGTTTAACATCTTGATGAAAACTCAAGAGACCTAACTACACCCCATTTTACCCTCCGCAACCAACATTTGTCCCTCAACAATACGCCACTTTACGTCCCTATTGAGAGCCGTATGTTCCTTTGGTAAATGGGTACAATGAAGGTAACCAAATGCGTACTTTTCAACCCAGGTACATGAACCAGAGTCAAGGAGGAAACGCCCCACCTAGAAACACTGAACCAAGACCACACAACAATGCAAATTGGAATGCTACCTTCAGAAGCACTCCCAACCAAACCTTACAATCACCCCAATGAACCCCAAATACGCAGCCACCTCAAAGACGATTGACTTTTTGGCGAGAAACAAGAAACTCTACAGGGGAAATATCACTTGCTTTCGTTGTAATGAAAAACCATTACGCCAACCATTGCAATATGTCTAACAAAACACAACAAAAAAACGGGGTTACTCCCACATCAAAAA